>JANHFJ010006706.1:144034-154589 GCA_032468195.1 Cerberus rynchops | reverse complement strand
ATGGCTAAAACGACGACGACGACGACGACGACGACGATGATGATGATGATGATCATGATGATGATGATGATGATGATGATGATATACATTAAACTACATGAACCTGACTAAATTAAAGCCAAAACAAGCAAAGGAAAGTGATTGATAGCTGCAAGTCATACCTTATTTCTTAAGTAGTTCCTAAAATTGGTAACTCCATGGGTCATGAAAGCTAGCTAGCTAGCTAGCTATCAACAAGTTCTTGACTTAGAACAGTTGATTTAGTGATTGTTCAAAGCTACAATGGCACTGGAAAAATTGACATGACCATTTTTCACACTTAACAACCATTGCAGCATTCACATGATCACATGATCAAAGATGCTTGGAAACTGACTCATATATATAACAGTTGCTGTGTCATCACCTTTTGCAACATTCTGACAAAGTCAATGGGGAAACCCAATTCACTTAACAACCCTGTTACTAACTTAACAAGCACAATGATTCACTGAACAACTGTGGCAAGAAATGTCATAACATTCGGAAAAACAAATATTTCACGTAGCAACAAAAATTTTAGGCTCAGTTGGGGTCGTAAACTTGAGGACTACCTGTATCATAATTGCATAGGAAGAAAAGTGATTGTTGTTGCATTTTTGGAAATGGGAGGAATGAGCACCAGGGAGATTGTTAAATGAGAGGACATGATCTCCAGTTCTGAATACCTAGAAAGCCATTGCCAAAGCCTTTTAGTCAAATGGATTTTTTTTAAAGAGTCAAGCCAGGATAAACACCATGAGTATTGGCGCCCTTAGTTGTTAAGCATAGATACGCTCAAATTTGTGCTTGATTTGGGTTGCGAATTAGATCAATACATATTATTGCATTTGCCCTACAGTGTGCCAATACCATTCTCCCATTAACCTTTAGCAACTGTTATCCTACCCCACCCCTCCAACTTTTTTGTGAGTATTACAGGCATGTTCCTAACCAAAGAGCTAAGTGCAATTGCTCCTTTGCATCCACAAGTAGTTGTGTATGCTACATATATCAGGAGATGCTTATGCTAGTAGCTTACCACTGGGAATTTATACTGACATTCTCAGCAGGTATCCCTTTCGCCTACACAGCTCACATGAGATCTGTAAAATTACTTCAAGAAGATTCACCAGAAATGTACTGCTGTTTCCCTTAGGATGCCTGGAAGAGATAACACAGATGGCTCGGGAGTGAAGAAGAACAACTTCCTTCCCCAAGCAACAAATATTTGAGTGGGTTGCCTATTCCAAAAAGACAGGATTCCTTTGGGCTGTTTTATTTCCAATTTTATATCCATATTCCTAGAGAATATGGATTTATTTTATTTTTTAATCAGAGCAGAGCAAACCCCAAAGCAGTAGTTCTTTTATTTCCACAGTTGTGGGTCAGCAAACATTTTAAAATGCTTTACATTACTGAAACAAATATGGGGAGCTCACTACTGTTAGAAAAGAAAAGCATAAAGGCCCAGGGATTTAATAGCTCAATCCTTTGATTGTTCACTTGGAAATAAATCCCATTACACTCCCCAGGCTTTTGTCCCATTTATCGTAGCATTCTATTACAAATCTTGCCATTTTAATTGGTTTTGGAAAAACTTCTCTGTATTCTACTGAGAGGCATTAGTTTAGGATTTTGTTTGTTTGTTTGTTGTTATTGTTATTGTTTAGCAGTCATGTTCATTTTAGTTCTTTCCAGATCTCAGTCAGGAGATATTTGCAGTCTAGGCATGCTCGTGGCCAGTTCTGCAACCCAGGTCACTCTTGCAGGAATCTGTAGTTAATTTTCCCTTTTGCAAAGTATATGCTCAAGCCAAAGGAATACAAAACTCAAGAGGGATTATTTCCCACCACAACAAAGGAAATAAGGCACTGGAGCTAAAATACTTACAGAAAGAGAAGGGGAAATTTAGCATGAGGCAAAGATGGGTGATAAGTAACTTTTCAAAATGGAAAGAAAGGAAAAACTGCACTAGAGGCTGAGGATGTTTCCATAGGTGAGATTTGTAACATTTCAGAATCAGCTCCAGTTCTGCCTTGCCCTCCACCACATCTGCAGTCTGGGAGCGAAGTCAATTTCACAGTATATGTAAAATTACAGCAAAGATGGCCTTTTTCTCTTCATTCACTGCAATCCGACCAAGCTGGTAGAGAGTCTGCTTTCTCATTAATGGAAACTCTGGCTTGTTCTGCCTCCAAGTCCTTTCTTTCCACTCATTATCCTTATTAAGATTGGCAGAAGTAAAATTGGTCACAGTCACTTTCCCGGTGTTTGTGAGAGGAAGAAGAGTGGGAACAGTGGTGGTAATGGGAGGGTGTAGAAGAAGTGCCTCTGTGAGAGAATCTTTTTGGATTGGACTTGATAATTTCTCCTTCTTCCATTGATGTATTATTAAATTATATCACAAATATTAAAAAGAAATGGAAACATTAAAAAGGAAATTCCTGATAAAAGATAACATTACTTATTTAAAATGGTCCAGAAGAAAAACAATTATTTGGCTTTTTATTTTATTTTTTTAAAGTCCATAGAAGCAAGATGAGATTTTGCTTTCAGACCCATATAAATAAATGGGAACTGTTCAGGAATCAACCACTTAAAGCCCTTTGATTATGTATGAAGAATTATAACAAAACAGGGCCATCCTTTATTAAAACTATTGAAACAGTAAACAAAACTTTTTAAGCACATACATGTACCAGATAATATAGACTAGGCCAGGAAGCTGAAAAACTTCCTGGAAAAAGGCAGTGGTAAAACTACTCCTACTTGTTGCCAAAATCATGGATGGTTATGTCCATATAATCTGCCGGAATTAAATTCAATTGAAGACATCTACCTACCATTTTTTTCCCATCTCAGAAATGTTAAACAATGCAACTCTCCCGTCTCCATTATTCCCACAAGAAGAACTGGGATAATATGTCAGCTGAGTTTCTCCTGAGTTACATGCAGGGTTCAGCACCCTGCTTATCTTTTGATCCAATATGTAAAGCTGTTTTCCCCAGAAGTGATAATTGTGTCTTACTTGGGGATTGAGTAGAGGAGATACTACAGTAAAGCACCTGGCTGACCCAGTTTAGCTACTATTTGAATTTACTGTACAATCTTAACTGCGGTGTGCTATCTTTCTGTGTTCACACACATTGTTGAAGCAGGATTGCAGCCATTACCTTCATGCCACTTACCTCATCATGGTTACCAGATGGTAATACTAAGGACTCCTTTCCATTTTCTAGAAATATCAATTTGCTGCTATTTTTAAACATTTGCATTAAGTCACTTAGTAACCTGAAATGCTGGGAGTTACTCCCTTGCTATAATAAAAATAAATTGAGTATCCTTTTGTAAAACAGGTGTGCAATCTGTGAAGTCACACTAATGCCAGTCATGCAAAAGAAGGGGACTTTATTCCATAAATTGGATTTCCATGTGATAAGGAAGCCAAACATTTGACAGCATTCAGCAAACAGTCATATAAAAGGCAGAGTGATAAAGTATGGTAAATGTCATTAAAACCTTTTATTCTACCTAGGTGCAAACTAAATATTTTTTTTTAAACCTAAAGTATAAGATTAAGTATGATTCTGGTTCCAGAGCAGAAAGGCAAAAAGAAAAGAACTGGATACTTTTTGATGCATGGAGTCTATATTCAGTTGTTGATCCTCTATACTGCCTTACAACTTTTCAGAACTGGTTTACCACTAGTGAAAGTCAGATACTAGATCTGGATATTGCAAATAAGCAAAAAATAGTTATTTAATTTATTGTGTTTTTATTATTAAGGAAAGAAATATTTCAGGCAGCCAAATTCCCTGGCCCTTTCCAGTTATTTTTGTTCCTAGCTGAATTGGTTGCAGTCTCCTTCTCACAGAAGTTTTTTTCCTTTGCTATTTTATCTAAAGACTTCTGCCTACATCATATACTTCAGTTTATAGTCACCCTGTACTAGCTGACATATAAGAGACAACAGAAAAAGCACACACATTCATTGAGTATAATCACTCTTGCTTCTTCCTTTGGAGACACTTGTCATCTTAAGACTTCAGTATAACTTTCTTCCATCTGCTACTAACCAGAATCTTAATATGAAGGGCATAAACTTGGAAAAAACTGCTTTAAAATTATATCTACACAATGGGGATACTCATGAGGATTCTATGGCTATTTCAAGCATTACAAAGATTGTCATTTGGTGGTTTAGAGTCAGATATATTATGGGATGCTCAAGCCCAATTAAATTATCTAACGATTACATGAATCATTCCTAAGTACAGTGAAGTAGATTGCTAAATTAACGATTTTACAACCAAATCCCTATCAAATATGGTGAGGTGTGCTTCCAAGTGTATATGCTGAATTGTCACTTCTTAGCTTACATTAAACCAAAGGAGTCTCACCTGTTATTACTGCATACAGACAGATAGTACAATCAGCCTGACATCAATACATAAGAAAATCACGGTAAAAATAATAAAGTAGCAGATTTGCAAGCACCTAGAAATGAGCAATGCTGTTACAAAAAGCAAACATGGGTTTGTTAAAAACAGGTCATGCCAGACAAGTCCTATTGCTTTCTTTGATAAAGTGACTAAATTAGTGGATCAGAGAAAGGACGTTAGTCTTACCTGATATGGTCCTTCTCATTGTGGGAAGCATAGACTCCAGTACCCGCCCGAAGTTCAGTCGCATTTGAGGTAGGCAGGCAGGGAATAGGTATCTCGTTACAGGTGCTCTGGCTGTCGATCATCTTCTTCGCCGAAAAAACACTGGATTGATGCCAGGAATGGCGAGGCTTTATAGAAAATCGACTCAATCACGTGATTGCTGCTGACCAATCCCAGTCAATTGGAGTCTATGCTTCCCACAATGAGAAGGACCGTATCAGGTAAGACCAACGTCCTTTTTATGTAGAAAAAGTGAACAAGAAGGGACATTTTATCATGCTTGTGTAAAACTAGAAAATTCTGGATTCAAATGTACACACTGATTTAGAGTATTTGAAAAATTAATATACAATTGAGACCAAAGCTTTTTCTTTGGGGATTAGTGAAGAAACAGTTAGGAAAAAGTCATGGAACTTTGTTTTTGTACATGAAAACTGCAGCAAGATTATTGTATGCATAAAGATGGAAAGATTTGTTACTAGTATCCACAATGGTTGATGAAGTGTGTAAATATGACTGACCAAAACAAATCACATTACAGAATATTATAAAGGTAAAGGCTCCCAGAAACTAATCTTGATTCCTGATGAATAAATGGGATCCATATTATTTTCTTGCCAGCCAAATGGAAACAGTAATTCATTAGCCTTGTTCTGATATCTTTTCTGACTTCCCAATTTGGCCTAGAGCTGTGAACTTTTCACGTGGGCCTTTTATTTAAGAACATGTCCAACGCAGCTTAGCTTTTTCAAGTTTAGCTAGCTGCTGCCATCTGCTGTGACGGTGAGTATTTTTATAATGCTATAATAAAATGTCTGGATTCCACAGTTTACTTCCAGTTCTTATAGAAAAGCAGTATTATAATTTCATGAAACAATCATAGTCTGAAATAAATGTGTATTGGGAACTGGCTGTCCTAGATAATGAAAAATATCCATGAACTGTCTACTCAAGAATAATCTCTGTATATTTTATTTTTAATATTCAAAAAGTGAGCTTTTCATCTTAAAAGAGTACACTTAGATGCTAAGGGAACATAATTCTCTTTTGGAACAAAAAATTATTCTTTCTAACAATCAGTTGATACTCCTCAGATGTTCTGAACTGACCCCTTGCTAGAAATGTGTGATAATCAGAAAGTGACCATTCATTTTTCCATTGAGCTTGACATTCTGCAGAAACTGGATTCTTATTATCTGCCTCCATTTCTATTATCAGAAAGCTGCTGTTCATCAAAACATATTCAATCATGCTTTGATTATTCACAATCAAATACCAATATAATATTCTAGGCATGTAAAAGACTCATGTCTTTTTCAGCAGAATGTATGTATAAATGACTAGTTTTACCTTTGCTTTACCTTTAATTTTTGTACTTTGAGGTTGTTCTTTCTTTCTTTCTTTCTTTCTTTCTTTCTTTCTTTCTTTCTTTCTTTCTTTCTTTCTTTCTTTCTTTCTTTCTTCCTTCCTTCCTTCCTTCCTTCCTTCCTTCCTTCCTTCCTTTCCTTCCTTCCTTCCTTTCTGTTACATGGCCTTTTTAAAGAATTTGACTGCTCCTATAATTGCATGTTTAGTAACCAAAGGCTAAGACACCTTATGTACATATTCACCAAACATCTGCTGGAGAATTTGAGACTCGGTCAAATAATACAAAGATGCTTTGCAAACTAGTGAAACAATATGCTGTGATTGCTATCATTCACAGCTGATTTGTTGTCTGTGGAATTTCAGTTAAGAAGGATTCTAGAATTTTCTTTTTATTATTTGCTCACAAAAAACAACACTCAAACATTAAAGGAAGAAGAGCACTTAAAAAAATAATTCAAACATAAAATGAGAGAACCTAATACTGTTTTTCTCTATTGTTTTTTTATATTCTAGCTGCTTTTACTATGAATTTTTGTTTTCCTAATTTTGTGCCACCTCAGTCTAAATTACTGTAATACAAATACTGAAAGTAGGTGCAACCTTAAGGAAATAGAGTATTCCATATTTAGATAACAAATAAACATTTGACAAGTCCGCATATCTAAAAATTCCATTTTTTAATTTTAAATTTTTGAAAATTGACTTTTAAAATACTTGAAATTTTATTTGGCAACAATCTGAACAGTACAAAATAGTATTTCTACCCACGCAAATCTTATAAGTTTTAAGCAATATCAGATGTGTCATGATTTAATTGATCACCTATTGGATAGTTTTGGTCTTTTCGGATAAGCTATCAACAATAAGGAAACAGCAGGCAAGAAATACACTACAGACTTTCACTAGAATAGAAATAAGAAAGTAATGGCAAAAAAAAAGAAGTCGGCGGATGGATCAGCTCCTTGGAACCAATGTCCTCAGTCATTTAACTAAAATTCTCATCAAGCATCTTGTTGATACTTTGTGTGTGTGTGTGTGTGTGTGTGTGTGTGTGTGTGTGTGTGTATCACCAATACAGTTTGATACATCGCATAATACAGTACAGTACAATATAGCAATAGCAATAGCACTTAGACTTATATACCACTTTTTAGTGCTTTCCAGCCCTCTCTAAGCAGTTTGCAGAGTATATTTACAGCATATTGTCCCCAACAATCTAGGTCCTCATTTTACCCACCTTGGAAAGAAGGAAGGCTGAGTCAATCTTGGGCCTGGTGGGATTTGAACCGGCAGTCAGCAGAAGTACTGCAGTACTGCACTCTAATGACTGTGCCACCGAGGCTCATTGTATGGTTCCTCCAGTGGTGAAATGCAGCCTGGTCACACCGGTTCAACTGACCTGGTAGCAGCAGCGACATTTGGCCCCACTCCTGACAAAGTTTGGGCCCACCCACCTGCCCCTGCTCTTTTCTGATCTTTATCCCCTTCTTTTTTACTCTTCTGAATCATGCAGAACAGCTATTTTGCGTGCCTCCGCAGCCTTCCCAATCACCCAGGCAGCCTCTGGAAATACAAGCAATTTAGAAGCCTCATGGGAGCACGGTTGGTGCAGGCACACATGTGCATGCAAAATACGCAGGCACCGAACCGATAACAAAACCGGTTGGATTCTACCACTGGATTCCTCCCCTCTAATCTTTTAAGTTGGGAAAGGATCAATCTATAACAGCCTACTACATATTGAGGGAAAACAAGGAACTTTTCAGAAGTAAGAAGTGAAAATTGATTAGTAAGAACTAAACCCTGAGTTGCAATGCATGAAACTCTTAGTTCAATTTTCTCCCATATCTGAATGCTATTTTTTTGTTCAATTTAACAACTGTGCAAATCTGAGTAAACTCTTATCTACTAAATAAACAATATAGAGGGCCCTTAGGTAGCACTGTAAATTCATTATTGCTGCCTGGTCAGGGCTAGAATTTTAATTATTATTCTAATCAAGCTGGAGAAACACCTCAATATTTTACTGTGGGAACTGAGAAGCTATTGCAACTCACTAAACAAGGTTGTGAGCAGTCTAGTTTGACAGCTCAAAATTTCTATGTTGTAATAGCCTGAGGCTAAAGTTCACTTCCAATTCAGGTATATATTTAAAACTTTCTCATCCTATTGCCCAGGGCATCTAATCGCTCTACACATGAAAGAGAAATATTTGTAATGGACATTGGCACTCTGTAGGACTTAAGGTGGCCTATTTGTCTTTTCCAGGTTGAACCACTTCTTTCTAGGTTCCACCCTTCCCTCAGGCTAGGAAGCCATCAAGCAGCAGCTTCTGAAATCTAGCACCCCTACAGCTCTCTAATATTTCCTTCATGCACTTCACATGCCTGCAAGTTAAATAGGAGAATTTTCATTTAGTTTTTTACTTAATGAATTTATACCCTGTATTTCTATTTATATAAACATGTAAAGCAAACAAATGGAAAAGTCCAGAACATAACCCAGACCAATTAAAATAATGCAATTAAAACCAGTGGGCGAGTTTGAGGTAGTGGTTAAAGCACAAGACTAAAAACCAGGAGAGCATGAATTTTAATCCTGTTTTAGGCACAAAACCATCTGAGTCACATTGGGGTAGTCAGCCTCTCTCAGTTCTAGGAAGATGGCAAGGGTAAGCCACTTTGGAAAATATTGCCAAGAAATGTTGTCCAGGAAATTGCCAAACATATCTATTGATTTGCTTATTTGTTTATTAGATTTATATTCCATGTTTTTGTGCAGAAACTGTTCTGGAGGTCTTCAAGGGCTGCCCAAAGAAGGTAGAAGCCATTTCTTTTTCTAGGTAAAGTCACAATTGGCACAATTGGTTGGCCATGACTAATTCTCTAATGGCCCAGTCTCTAACTATTTTTTCTGCATGGCCATGGGTTCAGGAATATTTTAAAATTATTGCTGTCCTTGGAGAGCACTGCCATATCAAGAGTCAAAGACAGATAACCCCAGATTCATTGAGCTTCTGAATGAATCTGATTCTGTACATGGTTCTTCCTAACAGCTTCAAGACATGAGATCAGTATTTCCATTGCTTTTCTCATTCAGCTCAAAATAGAGAGAGAAAGATGAATCCCACCAGCCTGCTGTTTGGTGTGATGACCTCTAAGTGGCTTTAGACAGTTATTAAACAACGCAAGTTCCCAATTCTTTACCTATTGTATCCATTTCTATACTTCGATTTCTTATTGATAAATCTATACCGATAATCTATATAGAGAGTCCTGTAGACCAGGGGCATCCAATACGTCGATCTCAATCTGCCAGTTGATCGCAAAGGTCGTGTGGGTAGATCGCGTGAAGAAAGGCAGCCACCGCCGCAGCTCTTGTTCATTTTAAAAAGTTGTCCTGCCTTCTGCTGCACTTTGGCAAGCGGGATTGCTCCTGGGTGAGCAGCTGTAAGGCAGGAAAACTTTTTAAAGTTTGACAGCACAATATGAGATTAAATGATGAGAGTGGTAGAAATGTTTGTCATCAGTATACATTGTATATCTAAACCTCCAAATGATCTCCCCCAGGAATTTCATCAAATTTGAAACCACACAGGAGACATCACAAGTCAACAACATAGGAGTTGAACAGTGTCTACCAGCATTACATTCTAAGTATGTTCTGAGAGAAAGGACTGAAACCACCATGTAGTATCAACAACAAAATCTCATATGAAATTTCTTATCAATGAGATGGAATTTTTATAGACTAATGCTACAAGAAACTGGGAAATATTTGCCACTGCTACGAGTTTTGTTTCTTTTTTTTCTGGCCTCTTCAGACCTAAAAGACAAACAAAGCTAAATCTAGGGACGTGCTAAAAATGTAATATGTTTAAAAAAAAGTCTTATTTCAGTGGATTGAATTCAGACTTACTTATTTTTCAAGAACCAGGAATAGAACTAAAATAGTCCTGTCTAACCTACCTGGTTGATTTCAATTGGTCTCATTAACTTAGTGCCAATTTATTAAATGTATTTGTTTTCAGAATACTATTATGCTTATTTATTTTAAACTAATTGAGAAACAATCCTAACAAATTTAATCAGAGAGAGCCAAACTTGGTGTAGTGCAGAGGTGTCAAACTGGCAGCCTGCAGGCCTGATGCCTCATGCTCAGGCCACACCCACCCAGCTCCACAAAGGGAAAAAAACATTGTGATACATCATGTGATGGCAACGTGATACTGCGTGTTTGATGCCCGTGGTGTGGTTAAGGCACCAGGGGACCATGAGTATTAGCCCTGCCCTGGCCACAAATCTAACTAGGTGACCTTGGGCCAGTCACTCTCTTTCATCCCAAGGAAAGAGGCAAGAGCAAACCACTTCTGAAATCTTGCCAAGAAAACTGCAGGGACTTGTCCAGGCAGTCACCAGGAGTAAAGAAAGAAAGAAAGAAAGAAAGAAAGAAAGAAAGAAAGAAAGAAAGAAAGAAAGAAAGAAAGAAAGAAAGGAAGG
>JANHFJ010006706.1:87708-97906 GCA_032468195.1 Cerberus rynchops | reverse complement strand
CCCTGAGTTTCTCTTTTTTTTTTTTCTATTCAGGATTTTGACCATGATATCATAACAAAAAATTAATGGGTACAACTTAGAGATGCACTGCTAAGAAAAGCTTCTGTCATCCCAAAGGTGCTTTTTCAAGAGGCTCAGAGCTGAAGTTTCTTGGATGAGAAGCGAAATGTCTTCAAAGAAAAACCAGACAGTCCAGTTGCTTCTTGAAAAAGCACCTCTGGGGCAACCATTACCTGATATACGCATTTCACTGCATTTTATACCATGTATGACTGTGTATGTGATAAATAAAATTTGATTTGATTTGATTTGATCTGGTTGACTGAAAATCTCCATAGACAAAAGCTCCTGTCAATTTTCTTTGGTGCTAGCACTATCAAAACTTGCAAGTATCACAACATTTTAATCCTTCTCTCTTGCTCATCCTTTATTCATCTGAACTCTTCCTTTCTTTTCCCACAACTTTGCCATTTTCTTCTATCTAACAGCGGACTTTCTAGGTCAGTCATGACTGATCTAGAGTAGCCACAAATGGGTTATTGATCTGCATTCTTCATCTTGGATCTTGGATTCTCTACTTCACCTTTTTGTTGCATTCGTCTTCCTTTGCTTGCTTTTCCTGAATGACCAATGCATGTTTGTAAAGACGGTGCTATTTAGGTAAAATTTACTCCATGCCCGTCCTTTTAAAGCAGACACCTATCAGTCAAATGTGCCCTAGAATGAAGACACTTACATACATATCTATTCTTACATTATGCAAAGAAGCTTGTTACCAAGATAGCTTCATAAGACTTATTCATAACATTGTCTGAATAACTTAAAACTAATATGTTTACAAAATGATACAAGCCCTACAGAGCTATACAAAGGCAAGTTGTTGTAATACAGAACAAGCAATGAGGTCCAGGTTGAGTAATAACAGGCTTGGCCCAAGCTGTGTGCAGATGCTGAGCTTCTGACCAAAAGGTCTTAATGAAGGCCTTGGTAGGAATAAGAAATGGGTTGTCTTGTTCCAGGCCTGACAGTAAATGTATTTAGAGTTCCATATTGTGGACTAGCGTGGGAAGGCCTAAATAGAAGAAATATAAAAAATATCGTTAGTCCAATAGAACTTCTTAGCAATAAAGACCTATGATTCAATTAAGAGGTATATTTCATTCTAAGTACAAGAAAATAATGCTAAAGGAAGAAACTTTTCAAATCAATATTATCTGAGATTTTGTTAGTGAAATAGTCTTACAAACAGATAATATGAAATACTTAAAACATTTTGGGGGCGTAATGACTTTTTCAGCTTAATTCTAATAGAGTTATCTTACCATTATAAAGAATAATCTGGATGGTTTGAATATTTTTGCTTCTGTTTCAAAAATAACTAAAATTCCAGTCTACCTGGAAACAATAATTCTACTGAATTACATAAGTTTCTTGATACCCATGTCTTCTCTCTAAATATAATTTCAAATGAACAGCTGCACAGATCAAAGAGTCACCCACTAGCAATATGATACTTTCCTTTCAGCTGAGCTCTTGATGATTTTGACAGCGATCTTAGCTGTAGGAACAAATGTGGAAGAAGCAGGCATTTGGCTGAAGCAATAGTCATCTTGTCACCTGACTGTATAATAACTTGATTTTAAATGGAAAATAAGAACATTGCAACTCTAAAAAGGAGAAAAATACACCCAGATTGCTTACATTAGACTGGACTGCAGAAACTGAAGAATGTCAACCTGCATGCTGATTTCTGGCCAAAATATTTCCATGAGCCCCTACTCACATTACAATATCTATATTTATGACAAATGAAACATACCTGCCAGAGGCATTGGTGGGATACTCTCCATTTTGGCTTTTATACTGGACATCATTAACAGAAGTATTGTAAGTTATAATTTTTCCAGGTATTTCCAAGGATACCCTTCGGCTCTGTGTACCATTGGGAACATTTCTGTGAGAATAATTTGCTCGATGAATCCCTTCCATAGCTGAAGAATTGTAGCCATAGGAGTTAGATGTGCTCATACTGCGAGTAGACATAGCTGTCCTACTATATAAGTCATCAGTCTCTGATAGATAAAGGCGTTTTTTAATTAGGGGGCGGCTATTGGACCAGCTACTAAGGTAATTGGAGGTATAGCTGCCATCTGGATAATGGTGACTATAATCACTTGGCTTTTGGACTGCTGATGTCAGAGAGTAACTGTTTCCATAGTTATAGCTTGAGTTGTCGAAATTAAGTTGCTTATATGAGAGCTGAGTATCTGAAGACAACTTTGGGATTTCAGCAGTATCATTGCTGAACTCTGGTGGTGGAGGAATTATTTCATAATTGAATCCTTCTTCCACCTCATCAGTCTTAATTGTATGGTTTTGGGGTGGAGGGGAAAGATCAAAAGGTCTTTTGGATGTGCTCAGTGGATCTTGCTGCTTCAAGCGACTGGAGTTTGAGTTTTGAAGCAAAATAGAAGAACCACACTTATTTGATGAAAGACTCTGAGACTCATTTATTTCCCTGAATTTCACTGTACTCCTGCATTGTTCGGTAGCATTGGAAAATATTTGTGGCATATTTTCACTTTGTACTGACAAACTCCTGATGTAGTTGTTGGATGCACTTGATCCATTACACTGCTTACTTTCAGAGACTGCCAGTAAGTCCTTGTGAGGGGACTTTGGGACAACCTTGATAGAGTTGGGTTTTGAATTGCTGTAATAAATGGTGGATGACCCATTCTCGGATTGGCTGCTACTGTTCAACTTGAGCTGAGGTTTCTCCAATAAAGAGCTATTATTTTGAGAGGCAGATGTGGAACACTTGATTTTATTAGCTCGTAGTTGGGCAGCCAGAAGAAGAGCCATTGGAGAGCCTTTCTCTACTTTTTCTCCTGTAACGGGATGAAACAGAATATCGCTGCCCAATTGCTCTGCATTCCTAGGTAATTTGGATGTTGTTGAGGGAATTTTTCCTGTAGAATCTCTTTGATTTTCATTATTACGCGGGCTGCTGAATCCATCCTGTGTAGCTTGGGAAGAAATTGCAGGCACAAGGTTGTCAGCAGGGTCCAATCTTGACCTATGAGTCTTATATTGCATAGAGAGATCCTTGATGGGAGAAGCAGTTTGTGTGAGTAAGGTAGCATCAGAATTAGAAGAGGAAGATGTAGCTGGAGCCAAATGTTCACTTTTGGGTTTTAAAGATGAAACTGGTGACTTACATGCGTGGACAGAAGCACTAGGCATTGTTGATTCTTTCTCTGCACCTTCCAGTTTTGCTGTTGAAAATTTCAACTCACTATTATTGACCTTATTGCCAGGAAACTGAAGAGTAACTTGTTTTCTTGTTTCTGGATTATGTCTCAGGTTTGCAAGTGCCAAAGGTGGGCCTCCTTCCTTGACTGGAGACAATAAAGCTTCCAACTCCTCTTTCAGTTTCATAGCACAATTTGCTTGAGTGGTGGGAAATTTCTCAGTAGTTGAGAAAGATTCTTTGGTGACAGATTTGGCTGGAAAATTATTGGCACATTTCTTTTCTTTCTTCTCATTCTCTGCTCCTTGTGACAAGCGTGTTTTTTTCACATCTTGCTTAACTAGTTTTAATTCATCTGTAGTAACATTGTTGCTATCAATAACTGTGCCTTTAGCTTTAGAAACTGTAATTCTTTCAGTTGGTTGGTCTTCCTTTCTGCAAGTTGAGGACAATAAGGTTGATAGTTCATTCTTCAACTTATCTAAATTGCTACGTTCTTTCCAGATATCATCATCAGACGATGCAAGATCTGGAGATGAAAATTCTGTTCTTTCTTCAGTGGACCAAGATAAATTTTGTTTTTTCTTCAGTGGGCGGCTTTTGGAATTTGATGTTTCAGATTCTGTGACTAAAGCAGAATGCTTTTCCATAGTAGTTTTGGCTCTAGCTTCTGCCTCTGAGTAAACTATGGTAGCAGATTGTACACTGGGTACTAGAAGAGTTTGATCAAGTGCCATTCTAGGAAAATATTCTTTGGGACTGGAGTCTTTTTCTCCTGAGGAAATAGATGATATTCTCATGGGAGTTGGAGGGGGTACTTTTAATGATTTGGGAAAAGTGAAATGAGGTTCTGGGTTGGACTGTGGTAACTGTGTCTCCTTATGAATAGGTATTGCTGGAGAATTGAGAGAAGGATTATGAACATTTAGAACAGTCTCTGATTTCCATTTGGAAACACCATTTGAGAAGAATTGTGTATGAACTGGTAATGAAACTGGAGGAATAGAAGATACTGCAGTGTCCATAAAATCTGGAGGAGGAGGAGGAGGGGGAGGAGGAGGAATGAAGTCTGGTGGGGTTGGAGTACTGGGAGAAGACACATCAGAATATGGGAATGAAGGTGGAGCCATAGTTGAAAGACATGGAGCTGGCAATGCTGGAGGAGGTGGAGGTGGAGGTGGTGGAGTCACTGGTGGTGGAGGTGGTGGAGGTGGCGGAGTCATTGGTGGTGGAGGTGGAGCTACCATGGAAGGTGGAGGTGGAACTACCATGGAAGGTAAAACTGGTGGTAAATCCACTGAAAGTGGTGGTGGAGGTGAAGGAGGAGGAATTGAAGGTGGTGGTGGAATGTAGTCATCATCCAAATAATCCTCCCCAAATGCCTTTGTCCTCAAGTCAATTACTGAATTGTACTTTCTATAACTGCCATTGATTTGTGAACCTAGCAAGAAAACAATACATACATATATAAATATATTGCATTGCTCCCTTTTTACATCAGAAAGAGTAAATTTATCTAAGTCAGGGTGTCAAACTGGCAGGCCATGCCAACCCCAGTTCCACAAATGGAAAAATGTCACAAAACATTATGTGATGGCAATGTGGCACCGCGAATTTGACACCCGTGTTCTAAGTGAATATTTTCTGTTGGACCATATTGAGAAATACATTCAAAAGATTTTGAAGGGAATAAGAGAAAATAGCTTAACCCCCACCAATCCTGGTCATGAAAACTCAGAAAAACAACATGTATAAATCCATTTACGTATAATGCCTTCAACTTTTGGTTTTCAATTTCTTTTCTTTAAGATGCTGTAGTAAGTTAACTGATGTTTTTATAATGGAAATGGAAGTTTCAGTCACAATACTTTTTCTAATTTAACAAGTGGGAAGTTCTTTAGGGGAAGCTCATTTGGGCCTTAAGACGCAAATTATGAAAGGCCATAATCATTACTGCAGCAACCCACATCAATTTTTTCTATCATACTTAAGAGAGCAGTGTGTGCTCACATGGTGACTGGAATCTCTATTGAACAATAAAAAGGTCTATTCCTGTAATAGGAGACATATCTATAATTTGCAACTGAATCTGTTCCTTTTGATGCAGGAGAGTAGATTTCTATAAGCTGCCTTCCCCTAAATGAATCAGGATTGCAAAATGTAGAAGGCAAAATCTCAACATGGCCAGAGGACATTCTGGATGGTGAACTTTGAGCTGCATCCCTAAACATCTATAGAACCTTATGCTGGGGAAGCTGCCATTGCATAAGAACCAAGCTAAAAGCAAAGAATTTCTGCTCCCATGGGAATCATCAGTTTGTGATTACAGATAAGAAGCCCAACAGATGACACAATTTATTCTGGACAGCAGCAGGAAGGAAAGTTTAAGTTTCGCTTTCCACTGCTTCCGATGGGTTAATAACCATGTTTTTTCCTATCAGATTATTTTATTAAATACTCAAAGATATCTATACATTATTTATTTGTTTGTTTGTTTATTAGAAATTGTCAAACAATAACAATATAATAACAATACAAACAATCAAACAAACAGGGAGTAAAAACTGATACAAGAATAAGAAAAACAAGAAAATACAATGACAGGGATGATAGGCACATTCGTGCACTTATTTAACCCCCCCCCATTGTCCATTTAGGTGTGGTGTAAGGTCCACAGAAGTCACTTTGTGACTGAAACTATGATATTATATACTGTACATGTACTGTACATGAAATCTAAGATCATGCTCAACTTAGCTTTAAAGGATACACCGCAGACATTAATGCAACTCAATATAGTCATATAAAGCAGAGAGATGATATGGAAATGCATTTTCCCCTCCGGAAAATATTTTTCCCCAGCTATTTTTCTTTGGGAGAGGAGGATAATTTCATTAGTAGGATTTCATAACAATGGGGATAATAGTATGACTGGGAGAAATGTTCAGTTCCCCCAACTGCCTAAACTGTACTTTAATAACCTATAAAGTATTAAAAGAATCACTTGAAGCGTGGTAATAGAAGACATCTACCCATTTTATATTCTACTGGAAGGACAGTACTAAAATAGGGGACATTGAGATGTGGAGTTAGAAGGATGGGTCTGAGGAGAGTCTCCATATCTGGATTATTGCAATGTGTTCTACACGGAGCTGACCTTGGAGACCATCTGGAAGCTATTCGTACAAACTACTTGCAGGAGTGCAAGCAATATTATTAGCCTTTCAGCATGCTGATGTGTCAACACTGCTAAATATGTTGCTTTTGTTGCCAGTTGGCTTCTGGGTGCAATTCAATGGATTGGTTATTACTTATAATGTCATTTATGTCACAGGATCCGGATAACTGAAGAAACATCTCTCTCCAACTGTTTCTGCCCACCTGGTATGTTTTAGCAGAGTGGGTATGCTCCTGGTCCCTTCTATTAAACATTGTCCTCTAATGGAGCTGAGGAAATCTACTTTCTCTGAAGTGGTCCCTGTCCTCTGGAACAGCATCTCACCAGAGACACAAGCAGCACTCTCTCTGTGGGGTTGTATGTTTTTTATTACTAACATATCTGAATCTGCCAGAGTGAGTCTGTATCTGTAGTGCCAGAAAAACCAAAGATTAACAGCCTACAGATGTTATGCTATTAAGAGAACCTGGTTTTAAATCATTTAATTAAAATTATTTCAATTTCTTGCTGTAATATTAAATTCTAAATAATAACAATTGTTAACAATGGACACTCTTTAATATCTTCTGCATATTCCAAGTCATGCACAGATGGAGGGGGGGGGAGAGGCGGCAGGGCAAACTAATGTGCCAATGGGGAAAGGATTTGGGCCCATCTAAAGATCTTCCTGGGCTAATAAGATAACATTAATTTTGAGGAGCGAAATAAAAGTAAGAAAAGGTGTACAACATAAGCCCCAATCACTCCATATCAGTTCAGTAAAATGGCAAATGAAGTCAGATATATTAGTCTACCAGTGTAAATGGCACATATACTGTAGAGCTGCTTGAATGATCTAAAAATATTTAAAAGGAACAGCATAATTAATTATAGTAGCTGTTGTATGAAACTACCCACAGCATCCCACTTATTTGGTATCCAGGAAGTGTTCCTTCCAAAGATGGCACAGATAATAGAGCTTTAGAGGCTGTAAAGAAAGAAAGCCTGTAAGGGTTGCTATAAAGACAAAACAAACAAAATATATTTTTTTTCTGATTCTCAGCAAAGGAACTATGGCAAAAGATCTGCTCATTAACAAGGAAGTAACTCTATATGTTTTAAAAAGTTTGCTAATTGCCATGGCTACCTGACTACAGAAACTAGCTGAACTTGCTTTTAAGAGGCTGATTTAAGTTAATGATAGCTCCCCCCTCAACTCTGTGCCAAGTCTTCCTGCTAGCAATGCTAAATATTTTCCATTTGTGATAAATGTTTTGAAAGATCTCAGAATAGGAAGGCCAGAAAACTAAAACTGAGTTCATAATCTTAAAGGTAAATAGAAGGTGTTTATTTAAAAATAAAATATAATAACAGAATGTGGAGCTATTGAAAAGTTACTAGACAGCACATTAAAATCTTGGTTGTCTTTAAAGCGACCTTCCTTGTGCCCTATAGATTTGTTGAGCAAAACTTGCATCCCAAATGCACGGATAATGGCTCTGCACTAAAGACCCCAGTTAAATAAAAACATAACCAAGGAACTTTATGGTAATTAAGAGTTGACACTGACTTGATGGCATGTCAATGATGGCAATCAAACAGACAAACAAAGATTACATATGACAGAGAAGCAGTTTTGTAAGCTTCATGCAACTCAAAAGTTCTGGCTAGAGGAAGGTTGTCCTTAGCTATAAAGGAAATGGTGATGGTTAAAGACATTTCTTTACATTACTGTAAAGATACTCTCAGACTTACATGGGAAAAGACTTGAACACACCTAGATCTGCATATACTGTGTGTGTGTATGTGTGTATGTGTGTATAAAAGAAGGAGATAAAACACTGTTGTGGACCATGTTTTATTGTGGCTACAATAAAACATGGTCCATGACAGTATTTTATCTGCTTCTTTTATACATAGCATATCTGGACCTCGAATTTTTAATTTCATTTCTGTATATCTGAATCTCTGAATGCCAACCGAAATTCCCAAATATAAACTACTTTCCCCCCTTTGCCTGCCTTTAAGTCTTAGCTGGTGCCATACCCTGAACCCAGCTGAACACATTTCAAAAAGGGGAACTCCACCCCTTAAGGCCTCAGCCAGGTTTCAGTAACACATGCCAGATTGTCCTACTCCTCCCTGATAAGATCACAACTAAGGGAGCTTTATGAGAAGGAAGGACTCACTGGAGAAGGATTCACTGGAGAAGAGCCTAATGCTGGAAATGATTGAGGGAAAAAGAAGAAAGGGATGGCAGAGAATGATATGGCTGGATGCAGTCACTGAAGTAGCCTGCGTGAGCTTAAATGGACTCTGGGGGATGGTAGAGGACAGGAAGGCCTGGAGGAAAGTTGTCCATAGAGTCATGATGGGTCAGACATGACTTCACGACTAACAACAACAAGGGAACTTTATTATTAATCAGTCTAGTATTAAGCAGCAACAGTCAAAAACCCAGGCTTCTGTAAGTCTGCTGACCAGGCCTAGACTGGAATTCAAATGACCATCATCAGTACTAAACATGAGGAAGGTCTTCCCCACAAATGGACCTCCCTCTATTTCCCATCAAAACATTCCATGCTGTCACCACCCCCATCATTAACCAATGTATTGATCTTCTCTACGCTTCCCTCCCAGCTCCAGACTCCCAGCTCTCCAAGCTGAAAATCCTTCCATCTGCTCCTGCACATTATATATTCCACTTCCAGCCCAGGTCCCACTCTAGGGTAGAGACAGCAATAGAGCCACTTCTTCAATATTTACCAGCATTCTACTATATAGCCTATATAAAAAAATTTGAAATATCCATGTAAGATCTACAGGCAAATTTCTGCAAAGCTTCAGCTCATTGTTTTGATGGCTTGCAGTCTCAGTAATGTGCTGAAGCGAGCTCACAAAAACGGTTAAATTTTCCAGAATTTTGCAAGCACAGATGAGCCGCATGCCTAGCACACTATTCTGTGGTTACCTAGACAGAGGTAGCAATGGATCCAGGTCTTCAAAATTGTCAAGCATGCCACTGTATAAACTATAAAAGAACAATTTCAAAAATCCATGGTATCATCTAAAACTGCAACAAGATAACATAAATAACAGCAATAAAATCAGTACCAAACCAAAAACAATAAGCTGAAAACAATTACTTTTAAAAAAAGGCTTTTTCATGGTCACTACTTAAAAGTAATTCTAGTTGCTGTAACATCCATAGACATCACATGGCTGACTTAACTTAAGAGGAAAAATGGACCCTGAAATCAGAAATGATCTTTCTGTTTTGCTGGTAGACAAGTTTCCTACTGATGCCACCTAAAGACCCTTCCTATAAAATATGGTCAGCATCTAAATATGTTACTTTTTGTTTCAGTCCTAAGTTTCTAAATGTGAATGATAGATTATGCAGTTTCACAAAAAGTTCAGGAACACCACAAAACAACAACATTGTGCTAACATTGCAAGATAATATACTGAGGCTAAAGCAAAATGTATGTTTCATGGTCAGACAAGATAATGAACTATAGCTAATGATATGCAAATAATAGATATGGTGAGCATCCATCTCAATTATCATTTTACCTGCAAGTAGCTTATCGTCAAAGCTTTCTGGAACAGACGGTGTTGGTACAGCTACCCCATGTGCTTCTTGAGCATCCTGAAAAGGTTGAGAGATGGATATTAACATTATATAAAAAGTGGTAAACACAAATGCCTCATTAAACAAATCTAATAAATACACACATGCACAGATGCTGCATCCCCTCACATACACATACACAAACACATACACA
>JANHFJ010006703.1:40333-50826 GCA_032468195.1 Cerberus rynchops | reverse complement strand
TGGCCAACCTGACCATGTGCAAACTGGATGTTAAATTACACATACACACTGCTATCTAGGTGGATCCTGGGTGCTGTGCTGCAATGGAGAAATGGGAAACGGAGTGGTCAGCACGAGGGAAGGAAGAGGAGCAGGGAGAAAAAAGAGGGAAAGCAACCTTCTCCTTCCCGCACACCGACTGCTCCATTGCCTGCTTCTCCATTGCAGCATAGCACAGTGTCCAGAATGCACTTTGACAATGGGGGTGGGGAAATCTAACAATCTGTTCTTCCAAATCTGTGAACTGGTTGGATCCCACCACTGGCTTTACCCATCCATCCATCCCTTCAACAGTCATCCAGTCTGCTTGGTCCCCACTGTCTGCTTTCTCTCCCTTGAGTTGTCTATGCTGGGCAATCAGCATCCAAGTTGTGCTTCTGAGTCTTAACAGTCCCTGAAATGTAGCAAATGGGAACAAAAACATGCCTTTCTTTATTGCTGAATGTAGAATCCCTTCTTTTCAGGGCCAGGCATACCACCTTACCAATATGTCACAAAGATGCTTTTTCCAAAAGGAAACTGGACTTTCTTGTTTTCCCTTTGAAAATGTTTTGCTTTTCATCCAAGAAGTTTCCTCTACGATGAGAAGCAAAACTTGTTCAAAGTGTTGGAAGTTAGTACCCACCCCTCTCCTAGGAAAAAATGAAATAATTAACCAGGAAATATTAAAAGGCAGAATATTTCCTCTGAAAGGTTAATAGAAATCTTAAGACAGAGATTCAGCCCTAGCCCCTGCCCCCACCAGCAGATACTTATTTGAAAGACAATAGACTGAGCTAGCTTTATTTGCAATTAAAAGGCTCCTAGCCCCAGGGTGGGAGTGCCCAACTCTCCACATGGCCCCTTGGAAGATTACACCACTCAGCAAGATTCAACCAAGCTTGGGTCTCAAAAGACAACCTATAAAGTTACCCTTGCATGGCACCATGGGAGTCTGACAACCAATCAGAACACAAGCCCAAATTCAAACTATAGAGGGTATAAAACCCAGGGACTCTCAGCATCTCAGCCCTTTTTTTTCACCCAGGACTTCCAGCCATGAGGTCCTGATTCTGTTCCACCAATAAAACCATCCTTCCAAGCAGCCTCCATGTTTCCAGTGTGTTTTTCCCCACTTGGAACTGAACCACATGGATATTTATTTTAACAATATGAAAAAGCATGCACAACTAAATACAGTAGAAGTAGAGGTAGTCCTCGATTTATGACATTTTAGGAACAGCTCAAAGTTATGACAACAATGGGGGAAATAGTGACTGCAAACTTGCGCTTATGACCATAGCACCATCCCTGCAGTCACATAATTGAAATTCAGGTGCTTGGCAACTGGCTCGTATTTACAAGTGGTTGCAGTGTCCTGTGATCATGTGATCATGATATTCAACTTTGTTGTGACTTGTGAGTAGTGACCAAAAATATGCCCATTAGAAAAGCTGGATTCATTTAATGACCACCATGAAAGTGTCATAAAATCTGGTCTGACAGATTTACATAATGATTTACAATGGAAGTTCTGGTCCCAGTTACATTTGTAAGTTGAGAACTATTGGTACAGTAAGTAGAAAAAGAGAAACAATATTCTTTGAGAATAGTTTCATTGTTAATGTGTATTGTATATTTTATGTATATATATTCATAAATAATTATCATTTGCTTCTGTGATATATATGATTGCATAGCATGTTCTCTCATGGTTTTAATTTTTCCTGGCCAAATGAATGATTTCCTATTTGCAAAATTCTACCCATTTTATTAGCTTGTCAAGATCTTCATGAATTGTGATCCCATTTTCTGTTTACTTTCCCCTACATTTATGTCTTCACATTTGTGTGCATGCATAGACATTTCTGCTTGGTTTGCTAGGGTGAAACAGCATAGCAATTGTCCATGCATGTATAACTAACTGGAAATATGTTTTGAAGCAGCTGTGCAAGACTTCCAGTGGGAGTTGCTGCTTGAAAAGCTGAGGAACTATGGTTTGCTTATTCTGACATATCTTACAAAGCAGTCCCGTTTGAATGCTGACCATAGTTTTAATTCTTCTTTATACAAATTCCTTCTTTATGGCTATTTTTCCAACTTAACACAAATTTAATTACTATGCACCTCCTACCTCAAACTCTGTTTTGACCAGCAAGTCTTCTACTCCCAACTGTAAATTTCTATTTCCTATTTATATCTATTTACTACTTTTAGAATAAGTTGAAATAAATTTGAGTAATCCACAAGATCTGCTGCCTTTGGTGAGTAAAATGGTTTTAGCAGCAGGGAGGATGATTAGTGTAAAGAAAAGAATAAAAGAAAATGCAGAGCTGGAGAAAAAAAGGCAAAATTCAAAAGTGTCAGCAGAGGCAAAAAAAGAGTGGAGATAGAACAATTAGATTTATTGCAAATGAAGTGCAAAGTGATTGGAAGCTTGAAGTTACAAGGGGAAACAAACATGCACATTAGAGAAATCAGATGAGTAATAAGGAAACTCCAGCAATAAAAGAGGAACAAATGGAAGAACTTTCTAAAGTGATAAAAACAAACTAATAAACCAAGGCAATGGCAGAAAAAGGCCATAAACGAGAGGGCTTTAAAGAGGACAAAATGTGAATGAAAACAACAAGCAGGATCAAGGGGCGAAGAGGCAACATTTAAAGAAGAAATAGTGGGAGCAGTAGAGGGAAATAAAAGTTTAAGATAGATGAGGGGAAAGATCAAGATGCACAAAAGTGGAACAGAATGATTCCAAGACAGAATACGAGAAGACAAAAGCAGCAACATGTATACTGAGGAAGAAAAAGAGAGCACATATATTTATATTTTGAGTTGTCTTTATCACTTAATATTAGTTTGAAGTAGTAGGGAGGAGAAAAGGCAGCTACATCAAACATAGTTTGTCATTTCTCCCCAATGCCTTCCCTTTTGCTTCATCTATACATGTTCTTTCTTTGTTCATTTCAAAGCAGTTCTATACGGGCCCAACTCATGCCTTGGTTGGATTTCCTCTCTAGATCACCATTTCTCAGCCAGTAGTAAACAGATGACAGGAAAGTTTAGAAACAGATAGAAACTCAATAATTAGAATGTTAAATGTTTAAAATTTATACATGGTAAATATAACAGCAAAATGCCAGTAATCCGTCCTGGGAAAAAATTATGTTTTCTTTATTTCTTTAAAATCACAATGTATTGGGGTTAAGGTTTTTTAATAGATAGTGGCATCGATTTATATTAAGATATGAAAAGTTGGGAATCACCACAGTTGTTATAAATTAAAATGGAGGAATTCTGTTGGGATAAAGTGGATCCCTTAAATTAAAAAGAAAATATTTCTATTTGGTTGGAAAAAGATACAGGAAAAGTATGATTCCCACAACAAAACTATCACTTTCCATATTACAAGTATCCATGTTACTTCTAATCTGCAATCTATCTTAACCAAATGTTAAATACTCCATACCATTTTAATATACACTTCATGTGTATAAAATATGATAATCAAAATGTATTTTGTTTTTATAAGTGGTAGAATGTTCATTAAATGAACATTCTGTAAAAGATCAAGTATGTATAAGTATGGATAATTGATCTTGCAATGAACATCATCATTCCAGAACATGAGTTGTCCTCCTTAAAAAGTTTGCTTGTCCATACCACAGGAATCATTTCTATCAGCACCAAGCCTAATGGCATTTTTCAGGTGGTTCATTTATCTCAAAGACGGAAGAATGTAAGGCACAAGAAGATTGCTGCGATTAAACCATCAAAGTGGGCTCCAGCTTGTCAGTATAGAGTTATACAGTGTTAAACATTTCCATGATCTAAACTCAGGACCACCTCCAAATTTATAAGGGCTGCCTTATCATGGTCTTATTAAGAGCTGTTGAATTCTCTGCCCGCCCCTCCACTTGAAGTTTGCTTTTGATAGATATACTGTATGGACAGATGACAAAAGGAAAGCAGATGACATGACTGTGGTTTATATGGAAAGGAAGTAATACAGATAATGGTGAGGTGATGGCAGTTGTTGACAATTTTGCCACCTGGTGCTGTCTACATTAGATTATAATGGATGGGGTGCCATCAAGTTAGTGTTGATTCCAAGCAGCTACAAAGACAGACCAACACTTTCAACAATGCACCCACTGTCTCTGTAATTGAGTCTACCCACTTAGCTATTTCTTGACCACCAATTCTTGTTCCTTCCACTTTTTCTAGCAATATGGATTTCTCAAAGGTGCTGGGTCTTCATATAATGTACAGTATGATCATTTGAGAACTTGTTTATTTGTGGTCTGAGTGAAAACTCTGGACTCATTTCTCTGTGATCCATTTGATTGTTTTCTTGGCTACCTATGACATTCCTAAGAATCTTCTCTAATATCAGAATCAGTTTCTATTCTGCTTCTTTCAGGACCAACATAAGCTAAACACACATAGAATACTTATATCTGTATTCAATCTCTCTATTTTGACAATCTAATCAAAATGTTTTGTAATCTGTTCAACACATTTACTAAACCTAAAACATAGTGTTTTCCTATACTGTTAGGACCAGCTTTCCCTTAATCCTTGTTTTCAGCAAGTGACTAATTTTTCCAGTCTCTTTCACTTGTTTTATTAATCACCTGTAATTAGTGTAACACACTCTAGTACAGGCTTGTTTTGGACAGCATTGTTTACATTTTTTAAAAGATGCTTTCCATAAAGTGTGTTGTGGTTGATTCATCCTTTTAATAAAATGTGACATTGTGCAGCTTTTATGTTGTCCCTAGGATGCTCTGGATGTATTACTGCTGACTTATTTCCTCTTTTCTCCCTCCAGCTAAGTGGCAATCTGCCATTTCAGTCAAAGAGCAGAAAGTATTCTGCCTGAGTCACAAATCCAATTTTCTAGAGTTCCTTTTTTGACATGACACTTCCACAGCCCACATCTCTAGCCATTTGCAAGCCATCCTAGCGTGGGTTGGGTTGGTGGCTTTTTAACCTCTTTCTTGGTTATGGAGCATTACAATGCATTGACCTAGAAGGATGTTTATATTTTAATTTCTTGCTGGAAATCTTTCTATTACCCAATACTTTAAGAACTGTGAATAAACAGGATCTTGTTTATTAACAGAGTTTTGGAAAAGAAGTAAAGGTTACGATTGTGACTATAATATGAAATTATATTCTGAAACTATAGATCCTATCTGCCTATCAGCAGAAATTAAGAATACTATTTTACACTAGAAGAAAAAAATATATAATGTACCTTATTTAAACTTCTGGATGAGAACTGATGACATTTGCATGTAATAATTTACTTTTTATAGATATTGTGGAAAATCAGTTTAATCTAATTCTTTGAGGAAAATATTTATTTAGTTTTGTACTCTATTTTATATAGTTTTATATAATTTTAATTTTTCTGTGTTTTTCTTAGTTTTGTTTATGCTATGTTTCCTATATTTTTATTCAGATATTTGAATATGGAATTTTCTTTTCTTATAGATTAAAATTATTTTTTCTTTAAAAAAAAAGTATTTTAATATTCATATACGGTATTTCAATAGCATTCAGTGATCCAGTTAAGCAGTATTATATTCATCAATTGAAACTCTCAATTTTAAAAAAACAATTTGTCATTTGTACAACATGGTACTAATTATATTAATTATATTTATTTTAGAGTAGTATCACCCCGTTCCTGGATGAAGTTATAGACTATTAACAAAGGATAAAAGATAGGGAGTGTAAGGATAAAACAGTAAGAAAAAAATAAAAAAGGAATAAAGAATATATAAAGCAAATTTTTCCTTTGTTGCAACAAATATAAACAATGCTTACAATTTATCATCTTTTCTTAAAATAGAAGAAACAATTCTTCATCTCAGATCTCATCTTATCTATAAATAGATCCTTAAACCTTGTTATTCAATTCTAGTTAGAAAAGGTTTGTTAAGACTTAGATGTAGTAATATCTATTTTAACCTTGATCAGAGAAACCAGTTTTATATTCCTCCAATTCATATCTAACAGTCTTGTTGTTTAATTCCTTCAGATAATAACCTAGAGCTTTACTTCTTTCTTTCTTACATACTTTTTTTTGTTCCCTCTCACCAATTCTTTCAAAAGATCCTTTTGTAAATCCACTCTTCTGGCTTGCTATTTTTATGTCCCTTCTAACTATTAAAATGTCAGTTGGTTTCATTTATACATAAAGCATATTGTCTCTTTGTAGAACATTTTTTAAAATCAATGTATATATTTATATCAATCTTGTCCAGTAGAACTTGTTTTTCTTCCATAAGATAATTTACACAAAGTCTACTTAGAATGATAGAGATTCTTAAAATTAATTTTTTAATCTATTGTTCACAAATACCGGTAGATTCAATATATCCAAAGTGGAAAGGATATTGCTTCATTCTGTATTAGCAAATCAAATTTAAGAGGTCTTCTCATTTAATTGTAATCTTTAATTTCTCTAATGTCCTTCTCGTGTCACTGGAATATATATCTGTTTAAAGTCCCATTTTTTGGGGAAGTCAAAATAACAGCTGTTTTCCAGAAGAAGGATTCTTTTAATTATTTTCATAATCTCATTTCAAATCCATCTGGACCTTTAGTCCATTTATTACTTTCCATAAACAACATTCTAATCATTATTTTCCCATTTATTCACAATTTTTAAAAAATGTTTAAACTCATACTTTAAAAGTTCTTCCATTAAGGATTGAAGGAAGCTTATTCACTGAATGCTATCAGACTTGCTGCTTTGAAGGTTCTTAATATTGGGAAAAACAATAAAAAAGTAATTCCAAAAGTGATTAAAGTGAGCTTAATCAAAGCCAATCTTTGTGGCAATGTTGGCTTTATTACAACTGTGGATGTAGTTGGAATCCTTCAATTTGGGGCCACTCAACCACCCAGAAAACCCCTTGGTTCCTGAAAACTAATCTTAAGGAGCAACCATTCAGATTATATGTGCATGAACTCATCACCTCTCCTTTCTTCATAGAGGTTTGACCATTCTCTGGCCAAAAAAGCACTATGGCAGGATAACTTCGTCACTGTACCTATATTATTCTGGTTTAAATTCCCAATGCATGACACAGGAAATGATACATGATATAGGAAATTCTTTTCATTCCTCTTACTTTAACAACCACTCTACTCATTGGTAGGATTAGGCCTGGGCAGCAGACATACAGTAGTAACCAGACCCTACTATCTAGCTTTATTCTCCTAAAACGCATTTTAGCAGATACTTTATAGTGCCTAAAAGAATGAAGAATGACTGCAGCCAAGTGGTTTTCACATGTTCAGAAATAATGATATAAGTTAAAATAAGGGTAAAAGAGGATCCTGGAGCCCATTACACATATTATGTAAATAAGCAACTTCTTCCTATATTACAGTGAGAGCATGCCAATATATTTTCAAAATTTCTCAACCCACCAAAATTAACTATTATAAACTCAGGTGACCACTACAAAGTGTTCTGATTAGATCAGAATCATGCATGAGTTGGGATAGCTTAAGACTTTCTTTTAAATGTTCACTTTTAGCAAATGGTTCCCTGTGTAGAGGTCTTAGAACATAAGAAATAAAACCGGTATTAATTTGCTTGTATAAAAGCAAACTGTCATACATTGCTTGAAGTGATCGCAGCAGTCATGCATCTGTATTAGTTATTTTACACCTCAGTTTGTTCATGGAATACTTTTATTAAGCAGAAATTGTATGTCATCTTAAATGTGACTTCCACCTGCATGATTGTACAGAAGTGATATGCTTAATTAATCTAATTAATCTGTACCCATACCAAATCAAATTTATAGTCACACTCATTTCAAAAAGTTTTTAAAATCCTGGAATATATCAGCAGTTTGTAATTTGTAATAGCTTTTTAGCTAAATTAAGATTTGTATGAAATATCACAATATTACTTTTCCATCTTTCATTTATATGGTTTCTATGACTGATAGGCTCAACAAATATGCAGCTTTTTTCATTATTCACAATAAATAAATGAAAGCCAGTTCAAATGTAGGAAAATATAAAGCTACTGAGAATTGATATTATATGTTACAAATTACAAAAGGAATTCCTACTGAGTTCAGGGGTACTTGTTTTCTGGTAAGTGTTACAACAGCAACCTCTTTTTCCAGAGACTCAAAAACATGCTTCACAAGTGAAATTAGTTTGTCCTCCTTTCCTTATAAGGAAAGGATTGAGTGTGATTGAGCATTACTGCAGACTTATATTGTGAAATTATAACACACTTTTCTCATCTAGCATTATTAATCAAGTTTGTTGTGAATGTCATCATGCCAGCTTTTTACATACAGATTTTCAAGATTTTCCTCATCCTTCAAAAATATAAGACTCTTATAAGTGAAAAATTTCTAAATGCAAATCTTATTAAGAGACAAATATAGACATAGACAACCTAAGACTATCCAAATAATTGTCTGAGTATTTGACATCCAACAACAGTTAGAGTCTGAGAAAGCTGATTACACTGGATTCCATTTAAATGCAAAATTTGGGGTGTGCCTAAACTGGACTGTTCTGGAATTGCTACTTAGACTGAATAAGAGTTATAACAAATTTTAAAAAGCCTGGCAGAGAGGGTTTGATACAGGCATAAATAAGCTGTCATAGCAACCATATGTATTTTGTTGAGAATGCTTTTTCTATTATTCATCTTTGTGTTGTTAATTTTATAATCAAGTGAAATGTGTAAAAGGATTAGAGTACAGGGATGTCTATATAAAGAATTTGGTAGGAGTGTATGTGAAATAAATGTTTATTTGAAGATTGGCACAGTCCACTGTATAAATGCTGCTTATGCAATACATCGACTGAGCACAAAAATAAGTTGTAATACAGTTAGTTGGCTAAGAATCAGTTTTGAAATTTGATCTTTACACGTTGAGGTATTAAGAAAGTATTCCAATCAGTCATGAGTTCCTATCAAACAAGCTTAGTGTCAAACAACTATCAAGAGTTTACAAGATTAATTGACCTAAGGAAGTTGACTCACCAGTGTGAATCAAACTACTCAACTGAATGCTGTTTAAACTGCATACATGCTACCTATAACTTTATAAAGTTAAATCGAAAGTTATTTACTTTGCTTAGAATGAGGGGATAGCAAAAAAAAAAAAAAAAAGAGAGATAACATTTCCCAGAAGGTGCCATTTAGTTTTATTAGTGCTTGACTCACAGAATTTGGAGAGTTGCACTTCTGGTGATTTACCTTTGCAGCACTCATTGAAACTTTTAACCTATTAACTCCTAGGGTCTTAAGAGCAAGGGGCACTATTTTTCACTTTCTCTTTGCTTTGCTTTTCTCTGACTGGAAGACTTTTAGGTGCACCTTCTCAACTTGCTACCTATAGGAAGATTAATTTTTACTTCTTTTCTGCCCCCACACCATGGTGACAAAAGCACAAAAATGTTAGTTTTTTTTGTCATAGGTTATATTTATGGGAGTTAAAATTTAGAATTTGAAAAAGCAGAATAAAAAAATATGTAAGCTTTTGAACTTTGTTATTGGAGAACAAAGAATACCCAAGAATACCATGGATTACAAGGATAACAAACAATGGATCATTGTACAGAGGAATTCAAGTTTCTCACTAAAATATTTATAATGTTGTTATATAATTTTAAAAAAATCTGATAACATCAGGATTGAGTTGTTAACTGGGGTATTACATCAATTCACAGAATTGACTGAACTTTACTATGCAGATTCTGTGTCATAAGCAAATATAAATAAAACCAAAATGAATAATTGATTCCTGCATTCTAGGACAAAACTATCAGAATTTCTTCATTCATATTTTTTCCTCTAGACTTAAACTTATCTACTGAAACTCAACTGCTGTAGATCAGGTAGTCTAGATAGGGACCAAAAAAAAAAGCAGTCAAACACATGTGCAAAACCAGATAAAATCTCCATTTGTGCCTTAATGATCATTCCAGATTGAAGAACCAGGTCATATTCAGCATCTCTATAGGACCAGATGGAACTTTATTAACCCACCAAATGATCACCTGACTCTTGTTGTATGGTGGTTATAATAAGTGTTATGTCAGATTCTTCTTCTGAACATTTTTTCTCAAACATTTGGAAAAAAAAAATCCCTATTTTTCCCTTCCCCAAAAGAGAACAGTTTGATATTTGTTCATTGATTCTTACACTTTGCTAAAATGATTAAGAGGTGGTGAACAAGAGACTGCAAGAGACAGATGATTAGAGGGAAACTTCTATCACTACTTTCCATCATATGGCTATCTACAACATAAGAAACTGAGAGTATAATGTTCCCATTTCTGGCATGACAACATTGCAGCACAAAAATTACAGTGGTAGGATCCTACTATCTAGGGCAGGGGTAGGGAACATATGGCTCGGGAGCCAGGTGTGGCTCTTTTGAGAATTTCATCTGGCTCTCAGAAAAAACATA
>JANHFJ010006697.1:17038-27271 GCA_032468195.1 Cerberus rynchops | reverse complement strand
AGATACTCTCAAACTTACACAGGAAAAGACCCAAACACACCTAGATCTGCATACCTGTACCCGTGAAAATCTATGAATATATATACATACACACACAGAGTCATATATGAGTTAATTATATAACTTAGGAAGAACTAAAAAGAAACAGTTAAAAACAATTAAAAGGATTTTTATTGAGTTTATAAAACATTTTGGACATACAGCTTGCAGACTTGATGTAATTCAGAGGGCACATTTATATGAGAAACACTTTATGTAAATGCTAAGCCACCTTTGTCATTTTTTTTTGCCATTGAAACATTTAGACCAGGAGCCAAAAAGTGAGGTGGTGGGATCGGTTTAGAAACCACCTAAATGCAGCATGAATGGCTTAGAAATCCTGGAAATTTAGAATCAGCTGGCTAGTTCTACTACACTAAGACAAACTTAACAGGATCTTCAGCTAAAGGGTGAAATGTGTTTTTTTTTTCCTTAAAAAATCTGGGCATTTTTTTGTTGATGGTTTAAAAAATACTCTTGCCTTTAAAAAAGAGCCTTTGAATAGGGTTACACCATATTACACAGAGGTCACATTGTGAAAGCTGTTGCTGTATTTACATTTCTGCCAGTAGAGAAAACCAGCGTTTTAGCATTTCAGCTGCAGTAGCTAAAGCAATTCTTCAAGTGTCAGAGTTGCCCTATTTTTGCTTCATTTAAGTTTGACAAAGAACTCTAAAGAACCTTCAGATATTCATCAAATTTGCCAAACCGTGAAAGGGTCCTGTGTGTGCTACTTTATATTAATGGTGCATCCAAAATAAAATTTAAATTGTGTAGTTGGGGGGGAAGGAGGAAGGCCAAGATTATACTTTATTCTAATGATTCTCCCCACATGGCAACAAATCAATTACATCATGCAACAGGCTGTACAAGACTGGGCATTTAAAACACACATGCACTAGTCCATCTCAAAATCCTAGCAAATACTTGGAGAGAAAGAGAAATGCCAATGTTTGTTTGTTTTTTACTAACAACTGAATTGCCGCTATCAACTTCCTAAAACGTCTTCTTTTTAGCCTAACACACAAGTGCTTGTAATCACAGAAGGCTTCCTTATAACTAGATGTAATAATTTCTATTAGCAACTGCTGGTGAAGAAAGTAGCTTTTAGGCTGGTACATACAGGAGTAGGAAAGAAAAGTACACTTCAAGGCTTCCTCTCCAATACATTTCAGAATTAAAAATAAGGGCGAAATCAGTAAGATAGCAGGACTTTAATACCTAAAGGTTATCAGAGTTGATTCCTCAACACTTCGTGAAATGTCTTATTTGAACTTAGCTGGTAAGAGGCAATGCCAGCTAAACTACCTACCTGAAAAAGATATGGACTGGAAAGCCAATACCCTAGTTAGTAATGGCAGAAACTTTCTCCATCTTAAGACTTGATTCTACAGGATTGCAGGACAGAAAGGAATGGCAGACTATCAATCATCCACAGCGCTTGCTTCCAGATTCAATACTCCTTCCATATCACTTTGCCCGCTTTCACAAAATACAGACAATGCAGAGATAAAGGGATGGGTGAACTGCCCAGGAAGAGCATCATCATGCCAATGTAATGAGGACAAATTATAGCGCCCCAGTAATGCCTGAAATTTGTTACATGATGCTGTAAATCATGAGTGAGCATTGAGGGGAAGAGAAAGAAACCATTATTAAAGGCTTATAGCCTTTAAAGGGGAGGCAAGGCTCTGAGGAAAACACAGAGAAGTCTTCAACTTAATGGAGTAGTCATGATGATTGTAAAGTAGGCCACCCACGTGAATAACCCAATTTTACCATTTTTTTAAAATGCAGTGATCTTTATGTGAAACAATTGATTGCTATGGGCCAAAAATCTGAAGTAAACACAATCATATAACTGCAAGCATAAATACAGGCCAGTTGCCAAGTGCCTGAAATGAGGTCACATGACAGCAAGGGGAAGATGGCTATCGTAACTTTGAAACCAGGCTGTATCCTGTGGCAGTCTGTTGTAATGTCGTAAGTCAAGGATTACCTGCATGTCACTCTTGCTCTCAGCATTGACTCTTCAAATGTCTTTTTTTTTTCCCCTGGTTCCAATATATGTTCCTCATCTTGCCTACTAAGCGGCTTCCTACCAGATAGCCGATGACACCATTACCCCCCATAAGTCAGCCTCCACCTGAGGTAATAGGCCTAAAAAAACAGGACATCAAGGGCAGACTATGTAGCTAGATATTTTTAATTTCCCAGAAGAGGCAGATATTACTTAAAGGGAGCTTAAATTACTGCCAACATGTTTTTCTCTGGGAGCAGCACTCTAAAAATGCCACCTTCATTCCTGAGCTTCACATTTTTCTAGTCCTCATTCTTAATAGAGAATGGTGGTGGTTTGTCCCTCTTGACTCCTTCCAGATACTCGTCTATTTCCTCATTCTTCCATCTCCAGTTTACCATTATTATACTTTCCATCGTAATTCCCCTTTACTCCATTGCCAGTTTTTGTTGTTTGCTGGAAGAAAATGGCCTCTCATGAATGCATATATCCTTTTGTTTGCAGAATGACTTGTTACATAGAAATCATTTAGTTTTACAAATGGGTACCTTTGTTTTATAGGCAGTTATTTTTGACCATTAATTATTCATTTTTTATTGTGGCTGTCCTTGTTAGGGGGTGGGTTCTGTTCACATAAGCATATATATGTGCAATAGGGAAAACCTCCAGAATTGCTTTCTACTGGAATTAGCAATTTTTAGGTAAGGAGGTAGTAAGCTGCACAAACTTGGATATTATATTTTTCTCTGTTCTGTTCTTGAAGGAGTTAGAAATCAAAATAAGTTTTCCTTTCAGGAAGATATGGAGCACCCAGGAGTCTTTAATGTACTGCTTCATTTCAGACAGATGGCTATTAGTAAATTGTCTTTTATCCTTGATAGTAGCCATACAATACATAATAATTTGACCTCTCCAGCTGTCATACAGAAATTAAAGAATTCCAAGGAAGTGGGACAGTATAACTAGAATTCTGTGAAGCATAATGGATGAAAGAGATATTCTTCTCATTTGAGTCACATGCAAAAATCAGGACCTGAGGCTCTTCTTGACTAAAAAAAAAAAAACCCTTGTAATCATTTATTCAGTGTGTAAGTGTTACAAATCACATGCAAACAGTTAAATCCATATAGCTTCCCAGATCCTGTTTTGCAACTGCTGTCCTCTTCCAGCTCATGTGGTTGAGGAATGAATGAAACACTCCCACGCTGAAGAACTAATAGTCAAAAATTAAGAAGTTCAGTGAGATTTCAAGAGCAATAGCTGGCCATTAGCCAAATGCAGGCAGCTATGCTTCTGTTTATATGTGACAACTTTCAAATGGAATCAGAAATGCAAAGCTAATGTCCAATCTAATCTGAACTTTCTATCAAATAAGGATTCTAGAAAAGAAACATTTCTATTAATTTAGCAGCAGGGCATTTCTTTCAATAAAATCCCCTTCAAAGTAAATTCTTAAAAGTGTCATCCATCCTCATTCAGGAAGCAAACAGTAAAAATCTATTCACTTCCCACACAATATGCTGAGCAAAGCCATGGAGGCTGCATATTTTAAAGGCAAACCTGCCTCAAAACTACTAAAAGATTGACTGGTTGCAAAATAAGATTCTTAAAACTACATACATGGAATGATATCATGATCCAAACAAATTAGAATACATGTTTCATAAATGTTTTATCTCAATATGGTTGACAGAAGTACACCTATCAATTGACTCAAAGGAAATCCACCAAAACAAAAATGCCACCAATTTTCTGATGCTGGGCATTTAGCAAAGTATAGGGCTTAATCGCATGAATCATTGTGTCACAGATGTAATTCATGTCATGCTACGTCACACCATGACCAGTTGCAATTCCTGGCAGATTAGCAGGGTACAGAACACATAAATGGAAAGGATGGCAACCTACTTCATCTGCTTGTTAAACAAAAGGAAAGAAATTCAACAATGCAGAAATGAAGTAAGCAGTGGTAGGATTTTCTGATCAAGCCCCAGGTAGGAGCCTCTCTTCACTATAAACAACAAAACAGTATGAATACTGCTAAGGCAGCAGAGACAAAAGCGCATGAATTCAGATTCTGAATTAACATTAAGGACCAGTGTCCATTTTAAACTAGCCTGCACTATTTCAGTAATGATCCAAGCTCCTATCAAATCTTACTAGTAAGGAAGATCCTTCTATTGAGAGGTATCCAGAAATTCAGATACTGTAGTTGGAAACTGGCACTTTTCAAAGCTGATGCAGTCAAGTGAGTCTGGAACATGAAAATGAAATCCCAACCATGCTACACAATGCAGGCATTACACATGAAATAAAATATGCATGGGCTTTGTCATGAGAAAGGGCTCTGACAAGGGCATTTGCTTTCTGTTATAACCTGTCCTGAAGCTGAAGAACAAGATGAAAAGCCACTGCTGAAATAGCATTTGTAAATGGTCAACATTGCAAACCACGGATAGGCAATGTGTGACCTTCCAGCTGTTCTTAAACTACAATTTCCATCCAGCATAGCCAGTGATGGATAATTGGATTTGCAGTCCAAAATGTCCTTATTCTGTAACATGGTATTTTTGGCAAAATTGCTAATGTATTTTCCTTTGTGAAATTTAGTTAACTATTTTAACTGTCAATTGTTCAGAATAAAAATGCCAATCTGGCACTTTTGCATTTTTCAAAGCTGCTCTAGTCATGCAGCCAGATTATTATGCTCAGATGGTAATTTTCTCTGAAAATATACCTGAAGTGAATACTTATTCTGAAAATAACAGATTGACATACTAGGATGAAAAGAGCAGAGAGGATATGGTGGGGAAGTCTCTAAAGCATGGGTGTCAAACTGATGGCATCATGTTGCTGTCATGTAATATTTCATGTTGTTTTCCCCTTTACGGAGCTGGTGCGGCTTGTGTGTGTTGCATTTGGCCTATGTATGGCCAGTCTGACAGCCCTGCTCTAAAGAAACAACTGGGAGCCCAGAAATAAATCAAATTAGAATTCTGGAACCAGTGTTTTTTTTTTAAAGAAAAAGGAAGGATTTAAAAATTCCAAGTATGACACTATGTTTGGCTGATCTACTTACCTACATAATACAAAGGCCCTATTTGTGCAACATGAATGATCCAGTTCTTTAAGCCAATTAATTCACATTGGTACACTTAGGACACATGATCCCAAATGACAGATGGTCATTCAGTGACACTGTCTTTAGTCCTCACAGGAGGCATCACTTTTTTTTACTTCATGCTGTATCCGCCACCCCCTGGTAAAGTAAATTTAAAATACAGTTGCCATAATGCAATTAAGGTTGGTGTCACTGCAGATTCATGGAGTTACACATCCCAACAGTATCTGGTCACTTTTCAGATATACACCTGGAGTGCAATGAATGAAAAATCAAAAGGACTATAGACATGGAATGCCCCCAGAAGGATCATTTTATAGGGCTTCTCTAGGAGTACATTTTGATCAGTTGTTAAAAGAGGGAATTCTCTAGTAAGTAGTCTGCGCAAAGGAGGGGGGGAGGATTTGTTACCAGGATAGGTTATGGGTCAATTAACTCAATTTTTGGAGTATACACGATTAATTAGATACCCTTATAATCTAACTAAACATGTCATGCTAATAGCACCTGTAATAAGGAAGATAAGAGATGTGAAGGAATGAAAATAAGATGAGAAAGGACAGGTTCAAAAGAGGGATGCTACCCTTGCAAACTAATTTCTATTTGTTCATCAAAAGGTTTCTTTTCTGACCTGAAGTTAGAAAATTTGGGTGAAAATGGCTACCTAGCATCTTTGAATGCAATTCAAGCAACCCGTTAGCAATTTTGAAAGAAACTAGAACCCCCCCCAAAGATCTAGCTTGCTTGTTATTTGGGTAATCTAAGAATCCAAAGTGTGCTAGATCAGTTGGGTCTGTCCTGAATTCAGGGAGCTCCTGCCATTTTTAAATCGGTAACAATGATGCTTAACAATTCTCTACATAGAACATGATGGTGCAGAACTAAACAGCCAGGAAGGAAGAAAAGGCCTGGAGGCTCTGAGGGAACTTTAAAAACAAGAACCATTATTATTAATGATGAGGTGATAGAAGAACACCACACTGCATGTCAATCTCCTGGAGGGAAACCAAACATGACTCACACCATTTATGTTATGACTAAACCAACCAATATCAACATTTCTCCTGTCGAGCACAGTAATAAGCACATTTCCATGGATGCATTTGGGCAGCGGGAAAGGGAGGGTGGATATGTACAATTATGGATGGACAGAGAACCCCAGCCACTTTAGCTTTTCACTGCTTCCCGTTCTTTGTTTTCAGCATCTTCTGGGTATGCATGCCAGGTCAGTCTCTCTTCATAAAATGCTATCACAATTTGAGGGCACTTCACATTGGCTTCTTTTGCTAGAACCAGATCAGCCTCATCTGTGTCTTTCCTAAAGAGATAAAACAAAAAGCAATAAAAGGAGCACTGGTCACTAATTGGTTAAGCAAAAACATTCCATCCAATAGGTGGTACAATCAAAATAAACAAGGTTTTAGGTACTTATTTTATAATGGAAAACAATAACAAAACAGTATCACTAGGAAACCACCAACAGCATTACCAGGAAGTGGGTGTTTGAACTGCCAATTAATTTGGGATTAAATGAATGGAGGTAGCTATTGCAGTTTTTGATACCCACTGATTTTATGAATTTTAGTTACATTTGCTGCATATCATATAATGGTCTATGTTTCAATATGAATATGCTACTGCTTTAATCAGTAACTGCTCCTTCTGGACAATTCATTTATGGACAGTGACTGCCAGCAGTTTCTTTCGTCCCAGCTACTCCGGAGTGCTAGTTGCTAACTTAGAGAACATTTCTGGTCCAGTGGATCCAATTCTTTGAAACAGATGAGCCTAATCCTGCAGAAAGTTTACTAGTGTTGTAATTGCTATTAACATTAAAAAAAATCTCATTACATCCTCTACTGCTATAATTGATAAAGGGGGCAGATATATTTTTTTCCACAATTCCCTCCACCTGCAAAATGACTGAATTGCACAAGGAAACACATCTTTTAAAAGGAAAGAGAAGCAAAGGGAGATACCTCCTCTTTGTTTACAGGAGCTTTGCATTTTCAAGCAAAATGCCAAAATAAAATCAACTTGTAAAAAACTGTTTTTAAAAAATATGTTCACTAACATTTTGCCCTCAATCAACTAAACTGAAAGTTTTAATAGCACATTTTAGTGCAAATGCTTATAAGAGTTGAAGACAGCAAGCCTCTTTTGAGGGGCATGCCCATTTTCCAGAGGTATTACCTTAAAGAGTTAAATTGTAAAAATGTACATCCAATCTTTTATTCAATTTTGCCCAATTTCACAAGAGATCCCCATAAAGATAGTCAAGGACAGAAAAGTACTCCAAATGTTTACAATGTAGTAACACAAAAAACCTGTTGATCAGATTCCTGAATTTCAGTTTCTTGATGTATCATTTGGCCTTGGGCTTGTCTTTATACAAATGTATATTTTCCTATTCTCTACAGATATTATAGACTTATTTTCTATTTTACAATCTTAATATAAGTCATATAAGATGAAAAGATCCTACAGACAAATGAAAAATTGCAAAAACAAACAGAAAAATAAAATATAAGGTTGCTTTAATCTTAAGGAACAGGAATAGGCAATAGCAAGAATAAATATTAGTCAACAGAGATACCTTGATGGCACCTTAAAAAGAAAACTACAAAAATATCTCTGAAGAACCATCCAAACACATTTTCTATGGTTTGTTTTTGATCTATTTAAGAACTTTGAGGAAACTTATACCAATTTTATGTTTCAGAAAGTCACTACAGAAGTTGATGGCACGGAATAAATTCATAACGCAGACTGGATCCCTTCCATTTGCCCTCGACTACAACTTCCACAATCCCCTGCCAATATGCTATTGGAGGGAACATCTGGGTGACACCTGGATGAGGAATTCTAATAGAAAAAAGCATCAGTTGGTTTATTAGCTTTGTCTGTTGTTCAGTTCCACCCCTGCCCTACCTGCTTAACTACCGCTATTCAAGGAATAGTGGTACTGATTAAGGCAGTAAACTTTAATTAATGGCACTCTGCTAAAGATTTCATCAGAATTAATCTTCATCCATTTAACTAAAGGGGCACAAATGACAAACACATTCTGAGACAGAAATGTCCTCTATCAGGATTCTCTATGACTATGCCAGCAATTCTGATAAAAGAAATTAGAAGATGATTTTTCTTTTAAATTACCGGTATGTTCCCCAACATTAGTACTTATAGTCTGTAATGCAAAAGCTTTTACAATTAACAGTAACTAAGATTGTTAATGTTCAATGACAACTGATACAAATAAATGTTTAAGCCAAGAATTTACTATTGTTGCCTTAATTTTGCTTTAAAAAAAGCAGTAGGTACAATATTTCATATTCCAACAGCTGAAAATATCGCTTTTCTTACAGCTATAAAGGTTACTGCTTATTAAATTTGCAAACAATTGCTATCTGATAAAATTCTCATTAGAAAATCTGATTTTCACAAGGGTTTTTCTCTAGAGCAAATTTAATAGGACTGCAACCTTAATTCAATAACTGAGTTAAAGAGCCAACATAACCAATATGTATTACTAGTGAACATAGAACCCATCGATTTCAAATATAAGATTAAAAAATCTAAAGTACAGCATAGAGTTAATTACAATTAGTGTAGTTTAACTTTGCAATCTGTTCTGATTAATTCCACTGTTTAGAAGATTAGGCTCTTTTTAACTTTACTGGTCTGAATGCATACTGGATAATTTGATCTTGGTCTACAAGCCCTAGGTTTGAATCTAAACCTGAGTCAAACTCTTTTAATTCAGTTTTTATAAATCAGTAAAAGCAATCTAACTCAATGTGCAAACTTTTCTATAGTATTTACTGTAAAAATTCTTATACACATTAAGTACAGCAATAAACTATGTATTCAGGATACTGTCTAAAATATTACTCTATTAGCTTTACTGAATACATTTCTTGCCCTACAGAATTCAGGTCAGCTGACAGTGATAACCCTAGACATTTACAGACATTCAAACAAAAAATACACATTTTAGATCTTACTCTGATCAATAATATGGGATTTGAAAATTAGGGTCCCAAAGTACACAATAATTTCTAAATTACAATTGCAATTCAGGTGATGGGACAGGAGTGCCCAAATCAGGGATTGCAAAGCATTACAGGATAATTGAGAGACCTGTTTGCATTCACCCACCGCCCCCAGCGTTCAGTCACATAACAAAGAAAACATGATGGTGGAAAACTACCAAGCCCTTTAGTCTTTGCTCTTCCTTCCTTCCCTCTCCCCCCTCCTTTTCTAAAGAGTGGCCTGCAGCTGGATCCCCGCCCCCACTCTATCTTGAGAGGAGCAGCAGCCCCATCCATCTCAGCCCAGCCAGTTTTAGAGACAGGAAAGGAGGACAAGGGCTTATTTTCTCCAGTGCCTTGTTGTGTGTGGGGAGTGGGAGAGACCTGCTCTCCTAAGATAGAATCCTGATGGAGTTGGGGAGGAAGACTGATTGGGGGAGGGCTGGCAGCAAATGGCAATTTTCTTAAAAGGCAGCTATGCCATAACCTCTGGCTGGCTGATAAGCCAGGCTCTGCTCTTTGTCTCGGCTTCTGCTGGGGGAGGGGCAGCTGCTGCATATGCAGCCTAGCCAATTCTCTCCCTGCCCTGCCTGTCTGCAGAGAGGCTTCCCGCAGAGATAAGCCCAGGAACAAAAACAAGAGGCAAGTCAAAACCTTTCCAGAAGGATTTCCTGTGCTCTCTCTCTCTACTTTTGGGGGGGAGGGGGGAGACTAGGAGAGAGCAATAAATTTGCCTTCCTTTAAGCAAAATCCCTGAAACTGTAAGCTCAGGGTAGGCTTGCATCTGCAAAGCAGAAGCTTTAACATCCACTCCAGGGAGAACAAAGCCCAGCCAAAGAACTGCCATTGAGCCATTAAACCATGGCGCCTCACCCAAGAGTGGTTAATTTGCTGGGGTTATTTCACAAAGGAGGAAAAATGCAGTTATCAGGCAACAGGATGGTGGGTTGTTTTTTGTTTTTTTTTTTTAAATTTAAAAATAAATAAGCACACTAACCATTTCATTATGAACATTAAAT
>JANHFJ010006696.1:43234-57787 GCA_032468195.1 Cerberus rynchops | reverse complement strand
TTCCTACCTACCTACCTACCTACCTACCTACCTACCTACCTACCTATGTTAAAACAAAATATGCTACAAAGTTCTGTTTTAGCATCCTTGTTGGTAGTATCTTATCTAAGAGGTGAGGAGGAGGGGATTTTTAATACTTAAAGTAGTTCAAGAAAGTAAATGAGTACTGTGGCTATCTTTTTAGCAGGAAACATATAGTATATTTACATCATAGAGCGCAATTCAAAGAAAATGATATTGAGTCTTACTGCTTCATGTAGGCATCTGAGAAACTCAATCTCATCAATTAAAGCTTGAGCAGTAATTTCTAGTTCTGCTTTGTTCATGTAGGCAGCATCCACATCCTAAAAAGGAAACACTGAATTTAACGGTGAAAAGTTAAAGGACTGTTTATCAATGGATTATTATTTCATGATTGTTATTTGGTATTAAAATACAACACACACACACACACACACACACACACACACACTAATTGTACTTGTTTCTAGGATAGTCTCAGTCCCACCTTTCTACCTCACAGCAAGGGCTGACTTTCTGCAAAGTATTTACACTGCAGACAAACTCTCACCTTCTTGAGGATTACAAAATCGTTCTCTGCTTCAGTACGCTTATTGATCTCATCTTCATACCTATTTGGGGAGGAGAAAAAGATAACACCTGCTTAAAAAATGTAATAACACTGCTGCGATTCTTAAATGTTTTTAAAAGGGTCCTGACAATATCCAAAAAGGTGATTCTCGATGTGGCTGGTCCATTGTAACAAAACAGTCTGAAAAAATTTGCTTTGTTACTCAGCTGGACTTACAAGGTCTGAAGGAGGACAGATGGATAGAAATATGGACAAAGTTTTAGGTATTTCATTCCCTGACAACATTCTGTAGTTGGGGGTGGCTTAGGCTTGTCATGCCTGGCCTGGACAAGGCTGAACAATCATCTGCAAAGAATTAGCAGTCCTATGATTCTCTGTGTCAATGTAATGATCATCTGAATTTGTGCAACCTAGGAATATTAAATATGCTGAGATCCGAGGGAGTTGAAATCCATGTACATGCAGAACACCTGATGGCCAAGAACCAATCTGTGGTTCTTTTATCCCCTCACACCTAGCTGGTAAACTTAGTGGTGGGGTTCAAGTAATTTAACAACCGGTTCTCCATCCTAATGACTAGCTGAACAAGCAGTTCTCTGAATTGCTTAGACAGTTAACAACTGGTTCTAGCAAATAGGTGCGAACTGGTTGAATCCCACCTCTGGGTAAACCACCTTGGCACTTTTGTTTTTAACAGAACCTGTTGTGAGATCTTTAGATGCAGTATCAGCAAAGGCTGTAAATGAGGGAGCAAAGCTGAAGGGTTAAAAACCTTAAGAGGAACTTTGGGGTAGTAATTAAAGCACCAGACTCATAACTGAGAGATTGTGACTTTTAAGTCCCATCTTAGGTACAAAACCAACTCAATGACTTTGGGCCAGTTAATCTCAGCTCTAGGAAGCAAGTAATGGCAAACCACTTCTGGAAAACATTGCCAAGTAAGCCACAGGGTCCAGTCCAGGCCGTCACCTGGCATAAAAAACAAACCTGACTTGCTGCCATATGCATGCAAAAACGAAGGAGTAAAATGAAACTTGGAGCAAAACTGAAGGTTTGAAAGTCTTACTTGCTCCTGTAGTCCTCTACAAGGCTTTGGCTGTTATGTAGCTCTCCATCCAGCCTTACTTTCTCCTTCTCCAGATCATTCAGCTGTGTCCTAAGATTGTTGATGTAAGCATCGAAAAGTGGCTCAATGTTACTCTTCACAGTTTTCTGGTCATGTTCCTGCAGCAGAGCCCATTTGGTTTCCAGCACTTTATTTTCTTGCTCAAGAAAACACACCTGGAGGCAGAAAAACATGGGTATATATATATTTTTGTTGGTTGGGATAGGGGAATTAAATGATAATCCTCTACAATGTTTCTCAAGTTATCTTGATTTGCTCTTGAGCAGATTGTAAATATTTTTGTTTCTCCTATTAATACCCTGGATACATGCAGAATATATTAAGGGAATGCAGATTGGGAAAAGGTGAGCATTATTTTAAAACTGGAGGAAGAACCATCAATAATATGCTCATAATTGAAAATGCAAAGGATCACAAGATCTTGTAAGAAAGGTCAAGCTAATACATTCCACATCACATGATAATAACAGAAGTTGGGTTTTGAAGAAGTAAGAAAGAAAAAGAGTATTGCCCTTTTTTGTTTGGAAATTTTGTGCTGGAGAAAACAGAGAATATCTTGGACAGCAAAGAAAAAGCCCCCAGTGGATCATCAACCAAATCAACCAAAAGTTTTCAACCAAGAGACCAATAACCGGCTTAATTTATCTTACTTCGGATACATTACACAAATGTCTAGCTTCCTGGAGAAGGTTCTCATGTTGAGAAAGGTGGAAGAAAAGACTAGCAACAAGGTGAGTAGATACATTTACACAGGTAATGAGTACACCTATTGAAAGATCTGAGGATCTGATTAAGGACAGATTAACCTGGAGAAAATCTATGAATGTAGTGTTGCTAAGAGTCAACACTGCTTATGGTATACAACTCTTAAACCTTATCTTGTACGCACTTCAAATGGGATACCCACCTCTTCCATATCCCATATTATTCGTCAAAACTCATTTCTCACTCTCATATGCTAAATTTCTCAAGAATAAATCATAATCATGCCTGCCAAAATGGTTTGATGTACTTCATCTCCCTCTTATTTCTTAACAATACAATCTGTGCATAAAGGATAAGGATAAAGCCATTCTAATTAACTCTCATTTCCTGTGTCATCATTACATAGTGAGAAACTCTATTGACCTACTGAGATTCATTTCAGAGAAAATATAATCTTAACTTTCCCAATCTTCCTTTTTGCAACAGGAAAAAGAAAATCCCTATAGCATTATTCCAGTTAGGTTGCTCCTGCAAGTGCAGCAGCAAGAACAGGCAAAAATTGGCAGCTGTGTAATCTCATCTAGCTGGTGCCAGCCAGTGATAAATAACAACTGTGATGAAATCAGTAAAAATTGCAAGAGGAGATGGAGGAAGGCTCTTGAGCTCTTCGCCCAATTCATGGCAACCTGAAATAACAAAATTAAGCATTTATTTATTCTCACCTTATCTATGAAGGTGGCAAATTTGTTGTTGAGTATCTTGATCTGCTGTCCTTCTTCTTTGCGAACCTTCTCTATGGTGGGGTCAATCTCCAGTTTGAGAGGCTCCAACAAATGGGGATTGATAGTTACTTTTTGGATTCCGCCTGGTGGGCAAACTGGGAAACAAGAGTCCCCCCTCCCTCCACCAAAGCCAGCTCCACCTAGCCCATAGCCACCACCAATACCAGCACCAACAGCATAGCCGTTACAAACTCCACCACCATACCCATAGCCACTGCCATAGCTTCCTCCAACTGCAATTCTCCTGGGTCCACCAAGATTGTACAGGCTTTGGCTGCCAAAACCAGCCCCACCAGCCCGGCCCCAGCCAGCACCGCCAGTGCCACAGCTTCCACCTCTGCCCACACTTTGTGAGCTCCAGTTGGTGCGACACAAGTTAGGTAGGATGGCAGATGAGTTACTGAAGCCTCTCCTCTGAATTCTGATGTTGGCTCGTTGAGACATTTTAGATGGTGAGGAGTTGAAGAGCAAAGACGCAGAAAGAGGTAGAAAGAGAAAGAGAGTCTGTGAAGCAGAGGCAGGTGTAGTTGTGAGCTCTAGGTTTCTTCTCTTATATATATTGTCAAGGAAGTGGGATTGGTTGTGATTGCAGTTGATCATCTTTCTGATTACGGTAAATATTGCTGGGCATGCCCTAAGGCTTTTTTGAATAGTGACATCACTGTTTTGCCATGCACGCTCCACACTAAGGCTAAATAGTGGTGCAACTATCTAAGTCCAGGGTTCTCTGTGTTTTCTTGCTCATGGCCCCCTTCTGAGCTTCATTTATCTCTGGCTCCCCCTCACATCTGCTTTTATTTATTACAAACCGTAGTAATTTTCAGTATTTAATCTGCTGAGATTCGCACAGATAATGAAATGTGAGAATAACATTCTATTGATTATTTGCCTGGCAGATAAATTTGGGTGATTGTCTGAGAAACCTACTGTGACCCCTTAGAAATATGGCCCACCGCCGATCTAAGCCATTGTTAGTTGTCATTTGGGAATAATAATTTCCTCAGGTTTTGCCCTAGATGATGAAGAGGGGTCAGGGAAATGAGTCCAATTTGTGATCAAGCTAAAGAACAAGAACTGATGAAAGGTTACTCATGCTTTGAGGGTGATGGTCTTTTCTTTCATCACTTACCTTCAAGGAAAAAATTCACAACATGGGTGGAGACACCGTGACTTTATTGTCTAAATGCAAAGCAGAGTAAAATTTCAGAACATTGGGAGAAAAACCAATGTCTCAGAATAGTATCTTCCCCAAGTTTGGGGATGTTTTACAGAACTGAATTACAGTCTTATCCAAAGCTTGTAATGTTAGAGAAGTAGGCCATTGAAAGTCTTGTCCTTAAGGCATAGTTGTCTGTATCCTGTATCTTTCACTTGAACCACAGGTTGAGGGTTGGGGAGAGATTCTTGAACCCTCCTGGACAGCAAAACTATTCTACAGTCTGTTCTCTATAGATACCACCTGGCTTCCTGCAATCCCATTCAGCCATTATGTGACTTGTTTGTTTTGAGCCTAGCATGCTTCGTTTAATCGAGAATTTGTGAATATTTGCAAACCATGATCTATGGCTTAGTGCATAGTACAATCCCACTCCTGTGAATTGTCCTAGCATCATGGTAAACCTATCAGTTGCTGTTTTTAAATTTATTATAACAAGTTAAAAAAAACATACAAAGCAAAAACAAAAATGAGAAGGAAAAAAACAAAATAAAAAACAAAAGCAAGCAAGGGAAAAGCAACTAAATGTTTACAAACTAATCAATTATATCATTTCAGAAATGACTACAATTTACAATATCCAATATTAGAAAATACTTATAAATTTCTAAATCTGAGAATATTCTTGAACCCGGTCACTTATTGAATAAAGTATGCTCAAGCAAACTTTGAATAATATCATTTGTGAATCTAGTCAAAAATGGATGCTCTGTTTTACTCATTTCAATTGCTTCTAGCCTGTCTTTTTAATCCTAGAGAATTAGTCCTAGAGAATCAATTAAAAAAATAATAATGTTGGTAGAATCCTGGCAACCCTGCATATGGTTGCCAAACACCCAAGCATTTGTGAAATCATTTTAAAAAGCAACTCCTCAGCAGAAATTGTGTTGGCAGTGGCCTGATGCCATCACTCTTGCAGCATGTGAAGCAATTCAATAATCAAAAAATAAACATTGCAATCATGTATGTTTATTGAAATTTAAAGGGAGCAGGTCAGTCTCCACTCCTGACAATTTTATAAACAGTTCAGTGCTCAGCCATTGATCACCCATAAGCACAACCAATGTACTTTCTATCCTGTGTCCAGATCAGACCACCAAAGGACCAGATAAACCTGGATGCTTGTGAGTGCTCTGCAGCTACACCTACTATATTCTCACTTCTGCTGTCCGCTTTAATTAGCTAAGTGGGGCAGAAGGCCAAGCCACAAGTTGATGGGACTAAACTGTGATTCTGTGTATGTCTTCGGAATCGCAGGTTCAAAAAGCCTCCAAGCAGCATCACTGAACAGCATTCTTAACATCTCAGTAGACTTTGTACATTTGGAGAAAATGTGATTTTATCCATGAAATAGGCAACCTCAACTTCTACTGACTGGATTTTCAGGCTAATCCTTCCCCAAGACACCTTAAACTATACATCCATTTGCCATTCTACAGTTGCCGTAAGGATAGAGAACTATATTATATTTCACAATCATTGTTGCCACGAATTGTCTTGCATCTGGGAACTTACTTTTTTTGTGGCTAGACTAGCTTTTTGTTTGGTGGCGGCATCACTGCACCATTTCATTGAGCTCCACAATAAAACAAAGGACTGCTTGGGACATTGGGTGGGGAGAGGCTACTCAGGGGTAGCCTGCTTGAGTACCCTAATTGCTTCTATATCCCAGTGGTCAGAAAAATGGCAACAGAAACATCTTCCAAATTACTTGGAAATTCTTCAGGTGCCAGCAAGAAATTTGGTGGATCATTAGATGTTTGGGATGGACCACCTTAATAGGTCCCGCCTCCCTGCAGAGATTGGTGATTTCAGTTAACATCACAAGGAAGTGATCTGTCCATGATATGGATGGTAAATTCTCCCAGAAGCATATCACAGTTTGACACAACATATCTTCTTTCCTGCAAAAAAAAAAAAAAAAGGGATTTGACCTCCATGAATAGGAGCACTTCCTCCCCACTCCATGGACCACCTCTTTATTCAGGTAAGTCTTAGTATTGTGATCATTTGAAGTAAGCCAGACCAAGAAAATGACTCTACTGGTTTGACTGAAATGATATATTGACATTGGTTGTAGCAACAGAATCTTGACAGCCTTTATGCATTTTCCCTTCTCTCCTTATATCCCAGAGAGTTAATAGAACCAGGCTAAGTTTCTTTCTAATGTTTTCTTTGTTTCTTGCACTTAAACCATGTTTTTCTACAGGTTTTGTAATGTCTTTGGATACCCTTTCCAAGGTTATCAATCTGGCCCTCTATTGTAATACATGCAAATTCTCCAGTGTGTCTGATTTTATTACAACCATTCTGGCATTCAGTAGCATGATCCTGAGCCATTCAATGGTGAAAAAAGTAAGGTTCTACATTTAGGCAAGAAAAACAAAATGCACAGGTACAGCATAAATGGTACCTTGCTCAATAGTAGTGACTGTGAGAGGGATTTTGGAGTCCTAGTGGACAATCATTTAAATATGAGCCAGCAGTGTGCTGCAGCTGCCAAAAAAGCTAACACAGTTCTAAACTGCATAAACAGAGTGATGGAATCAAGATCATGTGAAGTGTTAATGCCACTTTATAATGCCTTGGTAAGGCCACACTTGGAATACTGCATCCAGTTTTGGTTGCCACGATGTAAAAAGATGTTGAGACTCTAGCAAAAGTGCAGAGGAGAGCAAAAAAGATGATTAGGGGCCTGGAGGCTAAAACTTATAAATAACATTTGTTGGAACTGGGTTTGTCTATTTTGATGAAAAGAAGCACTAGGGTTGACGTGATAGCAGTGTTTCAATATCTCAGGGGCTGCCACAAAGAAGAGGGAGTCAAGCTATTCTCCAAAGTACCTGAGGGTAGGACAAAAAGCAACAGGTGGAAACTAATTAAGGAGAGAAGCAACTTAGAAATAAGGAGAAATTTCCTGACATTTAGAATAATTAATCAGTGGAACAACTTGCTTCCAGAAGTTGTAAATGTTCCAACACTGGAAGTTTTAAAGAAGAGATTGTATAATCAATTATCTGAAATGCTCCCTTCCAACTCTGTTATTCTGTTATTATTCTGTTGTTATTATTTCTAATGGAGACAGAAGACATTAGTAATAATTTGAATACACATGGTGCAATAACTGGTTTCCCACCAAAATGCCATATAATAGCAATAGCAATAGCACTTAGACTTATATACCACTTTACAGGGCTTTACAGCCCTCTCTAAACAGTTTATAGAGTTATCATATTGCCCCCAACAATTTGGGTCCTCACTTTACCCACCTCGGAAGGATGGAAGGCTGAGTCAAGGATAATCATGTAGGACATGCATTGTCTGGAAGTTTTTAAAAGCTGGAAAGTCTTTTGCAAATGCTTAAGTCATTTTATTTACTTTTTGTATGGAATGTGGGATGGTGGGGGCGGGATGTGATATTTGTTGGCTCTGCCTTAGCTTGGGTAGGGCATTGTTTTAGACGATGGCTTTGCACTGTCTGATTGGTCAACCTTGAAAGGAATGCTATTGGTTCATGATATCCCCAGCCTGTTCTTGAGGCTTTCTGAGGACTGAAATGGTGAAGATGATTGCACTCTTACCTTCAAGTCTGTTTGGAGGAACTGGGAAGAAAGAATAATATTATATGTGTTGTGTCCACGCATGCGCGGGCGAAGTTCTCCTTCCAGTTTGCCCCCGCTGCGTAGAGGGCCGACAGCTTCCAATTTGGGGTCAGCACAGTCCCGGGGATTTTCCAAGCACTAATGGAACATTTGTTACAGGGAATCCCTTACTTTGACGATGTCCTCATTGCAGCCACAGACCAAACAGACCTCCACCAAAAATTGAGAATCACTCTACAGAAATTCAGGGAGGCTGGACTAAAGGTTAAGCAAGAGAAATGCCTAATTGGCGTTCCTGAAGTGGAATTCCTGGGGTTTAAAATTGATGCTGCTGGCATCCACCCCACCAGAGACAAAACTTCAGCCATCCACAATGCCCCCCCCCACTCAAAAATAAAACTGAACTGCAGGCATTTTGGGGCTTACTCAACTTTTATAGTATGTTCCTGAAACAAAAGGCAACGGTGGCTGAACCACTTCATAGACTCCTAGATAAGTCAGCCACATGGCATTGGGGGGGGCCACCAAACAACAAGCTTTTGTGGCATCTAAGAACCTAATCACATCTGACAGCGTCCTGGTGCAATACCATGAATCTACCCCATTGCAATTGACATGCGATGCATCCCCTTATGATGTGGGGGTGGTTCTGAGCCACAAGCTTCCCAGTGGAAGCTTGTGGCTCAGAAGAAAGCTCCAATAGCTTTCTTCTCACGGACATTCTTGGCTGCAGAGAGGAACTACAGTCAATTAGATAAGGAAGTTTTGGCTGCTGTGGCTGGTGTCAAGCGTTTCCATGACTACCTTTATGGTTGGAAATTCACATTTGTAACTGACCATAAACCACTGCTGGGCCTCATAGCAGGAGACAAACAGACGCCTCAGGTTCTGTCACCCTGCCTCACCCGCTGGACTGAATTCCTGGCAGCCTACACATACCATTTAGTACACAAACTGGGCACCCAGATTGCAAATGCCGATGGCCTCAGCCGATGCCTGGTCCATATCATCATAGAAGACCCAGCCCCAGCTCATCAAGTCTTACTACTTGAACAGATTCCTGAAGTACTGGCCACAGCTGATCTCATTGCCTGACTAATGCAAAAAGACCCCATTTTATTGAGGGTTCTCCACTGGGTCCTGAAGGGTTGGCCAGCGCAGCCACAGGGTGGGAAATTTAAGACATACAAGTCACAAAAAACAGAACTCTCTACACTAAAGGGTTGTCTCCTCTGGGGAAACCGTATTGTTATCCCCACACAACTGCGGCCCCAGATTTTGGACTCCCTTCAAGAGGGTCACCCAGGCATTGTAAGAATGAAAGCCCTGGCCAGGAGCTATGTCTGGTGGCCCAACCTGGACTCCAACATTGCGCACAAAATCAAACTGTGCAACCCTTGCCAAGCCACCAGAGCTGCCCCCCCCCACGGCCCTTCCATCCAAATGGGAGCTGCCCCAAAACCCATGGTCCTGCCTCCATCTGGACCTCGCGGGCCCAGTGCAGGGGCAAATGCTCCTAATCCTTGTGGACACACACTGAAACTGGACCGAGGTCCAACCAATGACCACGGCCACAACAGACGCGGTAATCAAAATGCTCCAGAGACTTTTTGCAACCCACGGCCTCCCAGATGTAATAGTCTCTGATAACAGCCCCCAGTTCACAGCAGAAAAGTTCAAACAATTTTAATGGGCCTGGGCATACGACATGCCTCCTTAGCTCCATACAATCCGAGCGCGAATGGCAGAGCAGAACGAGCCATCAGAACAACAAAGGAAGCCATCGCCCGAATGGCCACCGGTGACTTGCAACACAAAATAAACATTTTCCTCCTAACCCAACACTCCACGCCATCCCCCACCTCTAACTGCAGCCCAGCAGAACTTTTAATGGGCCGCAAAATAAAAATCCCACCCAACCGTTTGCACCCGGATGACCACCCCGGGGTAGAGGAACCTCACCCCTCTGGGGTACAGGGTTTTCACAAGGGGGAGGGGGTCTTTGCAAGGAACTACCAGGGGTTGCCAAAATGGGTACCTGGGACCATAATAAGGTCAACCGGGCTGGGGTCCTATGAGGTTCAACTACAGGATAACCGCCTATGGAAAAGGCATGTGGACCAACTCAGGGCCCGGGAACAGGAGGAAGCCAGCCAAAACAATGGCAGGGAACTCTACAGGCAAAACCCGGAGTCCCACGGGGAGGGGCAACCTACAAGGGGAGGGCAACCAGAAGACCCAGAAAGTGATGACTTACCTGAGGCCAGAGTCACATCTCACCCCATAGCCACCGCTGCTGAGGCCCAACTGCCACAGACAGACAGACCTGAAGAGGATCCTGGAGTTCCGTCTTCATCCTCCGGTGGTGCAGGCGAAATAAAACCGAGCCTGAGCAGATTGGAGAGGTCCAGGCGCCGCCCAGCGTATTTGAGTGAATACGTATGCCTGGTAAAGAACTAGAACCCTACACTCCTTCTAAGAGGGGAGGGGTGTTGTGTCTGCACATGTGTGGGCGAAGTTTTCCCTCCAGTCCACCCGCACTGTGCTGACGGCCAACAGCTGATTGGTTGTCGGCCTGGGAGTCCCTGATTGGCCGGGGACCAGCAGGAAGCTGATTGGTTGCAGGCAGAGCCGCGGGAAGATATAAAATGAGTGGCCCACCTGCAGTCAGAGCTTCTTCTATTCGATCTAAAATAAAGGGTGCCCTCACGGCCATCTAGTCTGACCCGCGTCTGCGATTTCTTTTAACGCCGCGAGCGGGGGAAATTTGGGAATTTAACAGTGAGGAACTGGCCAAATACCTATGGTAGTTCTAAGAATCTATGATCTGTTAAAGGTGTGATCAAGGAAGGAAGGAATTGTAGGAGGAAGGAGAGGCTGATTTTCTTCTGCCCTTAATTCTATCTTTCAAATCTAATCATTGACCTTTGCCATATGAATGAGGGTTTCTGGAAGTCTGAGGGCACCAGTTAAGGAAGTCAGTCAATTACTCATTCAAGTCAGTCTATATGTCTGTTGAACTATCCATTTATCTATGTCCAAAGCTGACAGTAGTCCCTTATGATGATGATACTTAGTCAAATAGCCAAAGCACATCTAGAGATTTTAGGATTCTGCAAACTGTTCTTTATTCTGATTCTAATTCAGTTTTCACTTCCTTTTCCTTAAACAAGGTGCTGTCCCTTGAGAAATCTAACATGCAATTGGAGCAGAACATCCAAGAGTTCTACACAAAACGAGCATCAACTGGTACCCATGATATGAGTGCCTATTTCAATGCCATGACCCAGCTGAAGTCCGAGGTATTATATTGAAATAGTTTTCTCTTTTTTCCTGTTAGGACATCTATATTTAGACATAGGATGTATTAGTGACCTGAAACAGGACTGTCTCGAAATATTTTGTTTTTGAGGAAGAGGATTAAGATGATGTTTTCTCATTCCATACACAGAAGTTGAACAGATTATATTTTATTTTGTATCAGTCATGCTATTTTGTCCTGCACGGTAACTGAAGGTGGAAACCTCAGGGCAAAGAACTGCGCATATGAGGTTATATCAATTTCTGGCCCTCAACGTTTGCTTCCTGAATTGGTGGCTTTATCTTCCTCACAAAATTACTTGCAATGTCATAAAGCTGTGCTCAGAAGAAAGTAATAAGATGCTGATGTGAACTTCCTGTGGTTTCTAGAAATTTTGAATTCTAACTTTATCTTCTAGAAATCTAAAAATTTAAAAAAGGATGAATGTGCGTTTCTACATGTTTATTTTAATGACACAATGAGAATAATATCTGGAATCTCAAATCTACACAGCTCTCATGGCTCCATATTCCTTCTAACATCGTCCTTCTTGATTTCAAGTGACAGCAACAGACAATTTGAGCATGGAATAAGACAAACAGGCCATTGACTCCTAGAAATCTTCAATACATAAAATATTAGACTCTCTACTTCTCACCAGACAAAAGTCTAAGAAACCAATGTGGGATAACATATCACAATCATGATACAGATGAAGAATTGGGATCAAAATGGGCAATGTTTAATAACCACAACCAAATAAGTGAAGTAGATCAAACCATTCATAGGAATATAGTTGCCCTGAAAAATATGGAGCCACTCGCAGGACAGGCCATACCAGAACTAAGACCAAAGTCTTTAAGTGGGGAATTGTCAAGAGTCTGCAATGTGACCATGGTGCACCAGAACAAATTATAATGCATATACTTCGAGAATGTCTCCTCAGGAAATTTCAAAGCACCTGGGGTGATCTCATTGCAGCCATATCAAAAGCAGTTAGATGATTAGCTTCCTTAAATATTGAGCTGCAATATCTATGCTACAATTCTGTGGCACCATATTATGGCAATTTTATCATGGTTTTATCCTAATTTAATATTTTATTTTATCTGTTGTATTGTCCACACTCTTTGGATACATGGATATACTTGTATGTATGTATATGTGTATGTACATCTCTCTGTATCTATCTATCTATCTATCTATCTATCTATCTATCTATCTATCTATCTATCTATCTATCTATCTATCTATCTATCTCTCCATCTTGCTCTCTCTATCTCTATCTCTATCTCTATCTCTATCACCTGATGGCTCCGAGAAACTGAACTTGTCAGGCTAGATTTGAGATGTAAGTGCTACACAACAGACTGAGCATCTGATACTTGCCCTAGCTCTTGCCTACCTAGCAGCTCGAAAGCATGCAAATGCAAGTAGATAAATAGGTACCACTTCAGTGGGAAAGTAACAGCATTCCATATGTCTCAGTGTGTAGTCATGCTGACCACATGACCATGGAAGTGTCTTTGGACAATGTTGGCTCCCTCAGCTAAGAAATGAAGCACTGTCCCTAGAATCGGATGCAACTGTACAGAGGAAACCTTTACCTTTACCTCTATGCTAGTACTTAACTTAAATTTATATTTGTATTTGTACGTATGTGTTTTATTAGTTTTTATACATCAGTGATTGCATGACCTCTATAGATACCATATCCTAATTAAACAAATAAGAATCAAGTATTGCGTTCATCTCTTATCCTCAAGACCTGCACTGAGATTATTAGAATTGGATAATTATACTTATTTTACCATTTCCTTGCTAAATGGCATTGTTTATGATGATGTTTTGAAATCTACCCCCCTCCCCACTTCCATAGATTCAGAAGGAGACTTTGAAAAATGCTGGACTGCTATTACAGATTGATAATGCCAGACTTGCTGATGATGATTTCAGGGCGAAGTAAGTTTAGTTAATCAATATTGTCCTTTACTTTTTCATCACGCACAGAAGCATATTTGTTTCACAGTAGGTTTATTTAAAAAAAATAGCCATGTACCTGTGTTTTTATCTGTTGGCATCCTGACAAGATGCAAATATTAAATGATTTTTTAAATCAACAATTTAGGTAACAGGTACAATGTAAAAACATGTTTAATTTTTTCCCCTCTGTGTGAGCAGCCATTACAGCTGACAACGAGCCAAAGCCTTGGGTGCTGGCAATAACAGGCTGTGAAAAGGAATTTGTGCAATGATAACTAGATAGGATTTTTCCTTATTCAATTATCATTTATCATTGATGGTGACATACTTTTCTACCAACTCACAGAGTAGAGGTCAGCACATTAATGTGATAGATTAGCTGTGCCCTTAAAGAAAATTTTAATATTGAAAAGCTTTCACCAACAGGAAAGAATTAAAATTAAGATGACTCACTCAAACTACTGATTACAATTCTATGTGGGGATGCTTGTATTTTAATCTGGTCTACATTTGAAAGCAAATCAGCCAGTTTCACACCTCTTTTTTATGTTGATTACAATATAGTTATCCTTGGGATTCAGCACTGTATATACTTTTCAGAAAAAAATAATGCTAAGAGAAGATGTATAAACGTGTGTATATGAGATTAAAATGCATAAATCAGATAAAGCCTAGTGAGAGGTATAGGATGTGAATAAGCACACAGGTGATCCTAAGTGCCATGTTTTGAACTTCATATCTATTTAATTCTAGTCTGTTCATAAATGGTGGATCTGGGTCTCCCATAGCTAGCTTGCAAGATCTCTATACTAAACTCTCTTGTCTGTAACTGGGTGAAACGGTGCATCACAGGGCAAAACCTTTTCAACCAAGTTAACTCCAAAGGATTAATTTACAGAATTCATCCAGAATCTGGAACCATGGAATTGAAGCCTGTCAAATTTTATTAGCATTTTATGACATAATGTAAAATGCCATAAAATGTTCCCTATGGTTAACTTCTGATGCTTGTTTGTGCTATGCTGTTCAACATGGGCTATTTTCAAGGCAGATACATCTCTGAATATCTCCCTGTATTTTTAAGAACTTTTCAAGCATATTAAAATTGTTGTAGGTATTAAGGAATCTGGTAAGGAAATGTCTTTGAAATGATAACCCAGTGGTCAGACAGTCTAGTTCAGGGGTCGGGAACCTTTTTGACTCAGAGAGCCATGAAAGCAAAATATTTGGAAATTTATTTCAGTAA
>JANHFJ010006695.1:270062-282145 GCA_032468195.1 Cerberus rynchops | reverse complement strand
CACGAAAGAGCCAAGGTTCCTACCCCTGTCATAAGAAGTCATTTTTTATTTTTTGTATTTTATTGTTTTGGTACAACGCATGCAAAGGGTAAAATAGGAATAATTTACAATGCAATATACATTTTCCACACATATATTTTACATATTTGTTATTCCTTCTCAGTTCTTCACAAGAAACTTTTGTCATACGTATCATATTAACATAAGTCACGGATATAAGCTTCCAACTCCCTTGACTATTTTTTCATGTGTAGGATTCTGTTCTCTCTCTCTCTCTCTCTCTCTCTTTCTCTCCCCTACCCCTTCCATTCCCCTCTCTCTTCCCTTTCTCATTCCTTCTCTCCCTTCCTTACTACTTCCCTAGTACCATCTTCTTCCCTTCCTCTCTCTCCTTTTCTTCTCTCCTTCCCTTCCTCTCCTCCTTTTTCTTTCCATATCTTCTCTATCTCTCCTTTTATTCTTATTCTTACTCTCTACTGTCCTACTCTTCTCTCACTCCCTCTTTTCTTCCTCCTCCAACCCTTCCTCCCCTCTCTTTCTTCTTTCCTCCCTCTCTTATCTTCCTTCCTTCTCCTTCCTTCTCTCCATCTCCATCCTCTTCCCTTTCTTCTCTTCTCTTCTCTTCCTCCCTTCCTTTCCTTCTCTCTCTCTCTCTCTCTCTCTTTTTCTCTCTTTCTCATTCATAAGTTATTCCTATCTCATTCATTTGTAAAATTGAATGTTTGAATATTTCAGCTAATATAAAAATATATTAAATAAAATATTCTGGCTCTGTCTTTAGTAATAAGGCGTGTCCTTATACCAGACTGCTTCATTCTATTCAGAAAGTCATTTCTCAACAAGGATACAATGGGTCCACTTTGCAGGTATTAAACTTTCTTCAGCTATTTACAAGCTTATAAGATACATATTTTATAATGTCTAAATGGATAATTCAACAATAAAAACGTTTAACTCCAAACACTGATAACAATTTCATAATAACTGTTTTTCGATGACAACTTATGAGAGTTCATTAATGATACTTATATTTTTCATTTATATACTATATATTTGTGGTTGAAGAAAAAATAGTGTTTATTGCATAAAAGGTTTACTATCTCATTCTCTTAAAAATATGATAATGCAAAGCTCTAGTAGTTGAACTTCAGATCAATTTCTCCTTACAATTATGCATTCTTTCTCTGCTTGTATTTATTTATTTTTGTATTTGTTAAGCAGAATTTTCCTGTTTAATTTAATTCTCAGCTTATACATAGCTTTACGGGTAAGCAGGTTTTTCCTTTAGAAGTAGCAGTGCCCTTCTGGATAAGTAAATTGGTCCCTGACAGGCACCTTGTTTTGGTTGCCATAACAACAGGCATGTCGTAACAGTTCTCCTAGTACAGCATGTTGAGCTGTTCCTCTAAACATGATGACAGGTCCTTTGGAAGCAGAAATTCATAGAATATTAGAAGCAACTGCACCAAAGCGACAGGAAAATCCTGACAGCAGATAGCAAATAAGATATTTCTGGAAAAGATATAGGTTTGCGAAAGAGATAAAAATAGTATTTAAGTATGGCCTCTCATTTTTATTAGATATCACAAGTGGATGAAATCACTTTTAGTAAGAAGAGCAGGCCATTGTATGAATTTTTTTTAAAAAAAGAGAAAATAGTATTTATAATATCAAACAATAGTGTTTAAGAACAACTAAGAACTAAATGACGATATTGTAAAAGAACAGGAAAATACTACAAATAGTAGCAAAACAACAGATTCAAAATAAAATAAAATACAGCCAGAATACTAACCAATTAAAAGAATACAGTGAAAAGGGGATCACTTACAACTAAAAGCCTTCCTGAAATTTAAAAAAGAAACAGGCTTGAGGCTAACATGTAGCCATTGTAGCCTCCTCTTGGTTTAAGGATGTTGAGACAACAAAAAAAGTTATATAAATACAGATCCTCAGGCTGTTTCTATGCTACACTAATCATACCTTGGACTTGTAGCAAAGTGAGATACCTGAGTGTTGTTACGCCATACTAAAGTGGAAGGCAAGTTCCAAGCTAATGATTAAGCAGTGTTTTTTTGAAATCTTGTTTACTAAAATAGTGAAATACAAAAGAAAAGGATCTGTGTCAAATAGTGGTTATTCCGTACAGAAAATATATATATATAATAATGATTAAATGAACTAAACATTACCAACTTCCGCCCCACATTTAATTAGTTGTATAAAAATTTATACCACTTAATTCAGTTGTTAAGTTTTATCTAAACCATGTACTGTGTCATCTTAATTTTGGAAGAAAAAAATTAAAAAATAGAAAACATACTCTTAGCCCGGTTCCATTCCTTAAATTCAGGAGAATGAGTTTCTTTCCACTTGTATGGGATTATCTTCTTTGACATGCCCCAGCCTCAAAGATCATGATGAGATGAAAAAAAATCCATGTTTTAGGAATATAATTTAACATTGCACTGAAATCCTTAACTACATTTCTTCCATATCTATTTACTTGAAATGAAAACAGTGCCATAACGGACAAGACCAATTCACATGAATTAAAGAACTTTAAAATTTCTTGTAACTGGACATTTTGTCCCATGTAAAATCTGTTAAAGCGTACTAGCAACAATATATTTTCAAGTTTATTCATATTTGATTGAAGATCAACTTCAGATTTCACTAAAATAAAATATTTTATTTCTGTATAAACTCTCCCCCTTCATATGTGGGTATAAAGATAGATAAATGAAAATTGAGAGGGAATAAGGAATATATTTTCTTCTACTAAATTCACTTTATTTATTAACTTTGTATCACTTCTTTCCATGAAGTGTGCTCAATACAGTAATACTGTCAAAAAAAGTAAAGCTAAAATCATGATCTTTGTATTCCATATCAAACCTATTTTAGCATTATGAAGAGAAAAAAGAAATTCATGGTAGTTAAAATTTGATCAGGAACAAGCTGGTTTTAGAAGGTATGATCCTTTTTAGCAGATAAGTCCTATCAGTGGATAATTTGGTTGCCCTTTTTGAAAATAATGTACTTTATATTTCTGATATTTTTCATTATTAAAATTATAATTATACACCATGTGGTAAACATCAACTATTTCTTACTTTTTAAATAAATCATATGCCGTAGTTCTCTTTTGTTCCCTTTACCGTTAATCTAAAAAACTAGTACAACTGGACTATAAGATATACTTAGCTGGTTCAAATTCAATTAATTTTAATGTATTAATTTGTTATAGAATGTACTTCAGAAGTCTTTAAGTGGCGTACAAAATCTAAAGACATTAAATTTAAAACAGTTAAAACCCACGGAAATAGACACCCTAGACAAAAACAAAATAGGTCATATTTATTTATAGATGTTCATTTATTTAGATTTATATAGTTGCCTAACTTAATAAAAATTAAATGTGTGTGTGTGTGTGTGTGTGTTAGTAATCAAAACCAAATATAATTAAATGAATAAATAATTGATAATTTAATTAGAAACTAAAACAGTTGGAAAATATCTTGGAGGTTTTCTAGTCCACAGCTAAATGCTGGATTAATTAACTTCCAGAAGCAATTTTTTGTTTTTTTCTTTTAACTGAAACAAATCACAAGGTAATCTTCAGTACCATGTTTTATTTTTTTATTAAATCAATGTATTGATAGAATTATTTATAGTCACCTCAAGCAGAGTTATTCACATTTTTTATGAAACAGTAGCATAATATTGTATATTACATCAGACACTTGTAATAGGTATGTGGATCCCCAAAAATATTCTGGGTTTTTTTTCAAAACTTTTTATTTAGAAACTATTGGAATGCTTAAATTGGCCAACTGGAAAGGCACATGTGGGTTTTTGTTTTTTTGTTTGTTTTGCTTTTATATTTCTTAATTTAGAAGTTACTTTCTCTTCTAAAGAGAGAAAGTAAGAAAGATTGTCATTCATATAAAATAACAAGTTGCTCCAGAGTTAGTTTTTTCTTCTTGAAGAAAAAACTTCTTCAGGTTCCACTAAAATCCTTTTTCTTTTTTTTTTCATATTTGATAGAAAAAACAAAGGAATGTGTTGAGAATAGGAATTCAGAGCCTTGGTTCAATATTATGGGGTGATGATATATGTTGTACTGAAAATCCAGAAAATCTGCACAGCCTCACCAGATTTATGTATGCTTTACGTGGCCTCCTGAGAACATCATTATCTGTCTGCATCATCACTGTTCCTACTCATCTGATCCAGGTACATTTAATCCAGTTACTATAATCAATCATGTTAGATACATAAAGTCAGTGGATTATTAGTAATCAGAACATGCTAGGGGAATATTACTCAATATCCTACTACTTCAGTGATTCTCAACCTGTAGTTTGTGGACCGCTGGGGGGGTGCAGTGTCATCATAAGAGGTCCACAAAGGCTTGAAGTAATGTTATTATTTAAATCTTGAATTAAGTTTTGGAGATCCGTAGCTGTAGTAAGTGGCCACAAAAGGTATTTAAAGGGGGTCTGTGGTGAAGAAAAGGTTGAGAACCACTGCCCTACTTTGTTGTGGCCATTTTCCTTTACTAGAAGATAATTTTCAATTTCTTTTTTATTTTGTATAGCCAAATTAAAGTGGGGTGGGTTTTTTTTGTAACTTTCTATTACTTCATAATGATTCCTAATGAATTCATATAGACAATTATTAGTGTAATTCCATCTTGCAGTGGAACTTTCTGCTTTCTTTAAATGGCCACTGCAGAAAGCAAAGGCATTCTAAGGAATGATGTTGGATCAGCTGCATGGGATAAGGAAATAGGGAAAATGGAAGATGCTGCTGCATTTGTGATGTGCCTTTAATAATTTATTCTCTAGGAATTATTTTTTTATCAAACAAAATACACAAAGACTATTGCTTTCTAAAGAGAGCAATACAAATATTTGGGAATCTACCAATTTAATGAACAATCAAATTTTATGTTTCTGAAACCAGTCCCCTCTGTCAAAAGATGATACCTTGATTCTGATTTTGTTTTAAGTTTCTGAAATGTTCTCCATTGTGTTGGTAATTTGGCTTTGTAATTCCATATGTTGTCTTTCTGTTTCTAGACCTGAGAATAGGGAATAGTTGTTTTAATAATTATGATGTGTTTGTTCCATGGACTGAAACTTAAAGAGTTTGTAGGTATAGTTGAATTTCCAGGACCTCCTCTCCGTTAAGACATAACTTAATAGAGTGTTTAAATTGCAGAGCAAGCTGTCATTAGGAGGAGCAAAGCATCTGAGGTTTTCCTATATTACAGACTACTCAGTTCCCAGAGCCCTGCTGTGTAGTTGTTCCAGGCTCCAAGAAGCCTGTTAAAGAGCCCCCAAGAGCATGTGTCCAGCCCTCCATGTTAATAGTTAATTGGTGAGGATGGCAAGATGAGAGGACAGCCGAACATGTGGTCTCTACGTCTCAGGCACTAGTCAGACTTTTTAGTTCTAATAACAGCAGCTGCTCACATTCTCACTACTCAGCTTCTCACAACTCTGTTGCTGGGATTTGTGAGTGGATTAGAAATGTAAAAAAGATCTTTGTCTAAAAGACAAACAATTTCCTTTCCGTTCTCTCTTTTATCTATGCTTCTATTTGTATAGCACTGTATTGTAAAGGTAATAGATGCATTATTTTAGTAGCCTACCTTTCAGGAAAATTCTTTACAAGTCATGTCAGACAATTAAGACAGAATAAAATGAGCAAATTTAGAATCATAGGGTCTTTTTTTTTAACATTTAATAGTCAAAATATTGTTAGGATAATTTTTAGAAAATAATGTATGTATATTCTTTACATAATCTAGTATCTTCACACTTTCTACACCTATAAACTTAATCTAGTAATTTCTAGTTTAATAAATATGGATTGGTAGATTAGTTTTAAGATATATACCAAATCATCAACAATCAAAATTAGTTCTTAAAGAAAGGGAAACTTACAAAAGTAGTTAAACAAACTATAACTAAATCCAGACAGAAAATCAGTAGTTATCATGACCATAGGAACATAGAGTAGAAAGATCAAATTACGTTAGTGGTTGTATTAGGTTGTATGATATCTCTTTCAACAAAGTAGCATCTGTTTAGTAATTAATATTTTCTTCTTATATCAAGCTCTGCCAAATGTGCTCTTTAAATATGTGTTGTTAATCAGGAAAATATACAGTAATGGATCTGGAACTAGATATTAAATAAATGGAAGATGTTCATCTGGGGATTAGGAATCCTAAGGAAATTTTTTGAAGTTGGAAGTCCATCAGAGGCACTTAGAACATGTGGAGCTTTGATAATGTAAACTGTTTTTGGAATTTCCCCCTTCCCATTGAAACATCTCAGTTTTAGGGAGAGGCTTACAAAATATAGTGAAGAAAAGAAGAGGCAGAAAAGCATAAGTATGCATGAGTGACAGGCTCCTGATATTCACAACAATTTGCATGATGTTTAACAACAGTGTATTGTAAATGGAAATTTATATCTTACATCATGTTCTATATTGTTCAGTTCTACACGGACCATATGAAATTCATAGTTTATTTGTTGAACCTGTCTCATAAGCAAATGGGATTAGAAAATATATTACCAATCTATGCTAAAAAAATAAAATATTTTCAACTCTATTTTTGTGCCTTATTTTTATTTATTATCATTATTAAATTATATTAGATTAAAATATTAAATGAAACTGTTATAATTATATTTCATATAAATATGTATTCCAAATAGCTAGTTTTTAAAAAAAATAGCATTTAAATTATTATCTAGCAGTTGATACATTGTATAGTTTCTATGCTGCAACCAGATAAAATTTCATGATCCTTCAAAAGAAAGCATTAGAATAAACTTTCATGAGGACAGACTAAATTTATGTTATAGTGGATATAGAAAGTCTACACACTCCTGTTAAAATGCCAGGTTTCTGAGATGTAAAAACAAAAGCTAACTCACTTCAGATTTTTTTCCACATTTAATGTAATATATAAATGTACAATTCAGCTGAAATCTTTTAAATGAAGAAGTTTAAAATAGAATAATGCTGCATAATGTTGCACACCCTTAAACTAATACTTTGTTGAAACATCTTTTGATTTTATGACAGCATTGAGTCTTTTGGGGTAGGAGCTTATCAGCATGACACATCTTACCTTGGGAATCATTGCCCAATTTTCTTTGAAAATCATTCCAGATCTATCAGAGGGCATTTCCTGTGCACAGCCATCTTCAGGTTACCTCACAAATTTTCAATTGGATTCAGATCCAGGCTCTGGTAGGGCCATTTTAAAACTTCAATCTTCTTCTGATGAAGTGATTCTTTTGTTGATTTGGAGATGAAAAGATGAAAATCCTCTTCATCTTCAACATTTTTAGCAGTGACCTGAAGGTTTTGTGCCAAAATTGACTGTTATTTGGAAGTGTTCATGATGCCCTCCATCTTGACTAAAAACCTCAGTTCCAGCTAAAGAAAAGCAGCTCCAAAGCATAATGAGGGCATCATCCTTAGTTTTAAATTTTAAAATTTTTAACGTTTTAAATTTTTTAAATCTTTAGTTTTTTATTTGGTTTTAATTCAATTATGACCAGCCACTGCATTTATTTTTAAATTTTAACTTTGTTTTTTAAACTGTTATGTATTATGTGTTTTTTAGAAGGCTGTACACCGCCTCAAGTCCTTCGGGAGAGAGGCGGTATAGAAGTCAAATAAAATAAATAAATAAATAAAATAAGATAAGCTACAAGGGTCCTTCTTGCAGACGTTTCATTACCCAGAGTAGGTCATATCATCCGTGGTAGCACTGATGGTGTTATCTAGTTTGGTAATGAAACATCTGCAAGAAAACACTCAAGTTCAGAGAGCACTCAGGATCCTTCCTTTCAATCCTGAGCTACAAATATTTTCGGGGTATTTGTAACCTTGAAGTAAAGAACTTTAAGCACAGCTGGCCGTTCCTTTCATGACCCTGCAGGGAGACAAAGATTTCAGACTGTTCTTTCCTTGAAACGCATTTCTGTCTCCTCTTTTGGCAGGAGTTGGCTAAAAAGCAACTGGGACCAATAACAACTGAGATTCGGGCGGCTGGCGAATTCTACTACGCCGAAGATTACCACCAGCAATATCTACATAAAAACCCGGATGGCTTTTGTGGCCTGCAAGGCACCGGTGTGGCCTGCCCCATAGGCAAATGAGAGTTCCCCCAATGGGAGTATCCTTGGGAGCCACGGTAATCATAACCCTTGAACAGTTACCATGGCAACCGGCGGCCTAGCATCTTCGTAATTCAACTGTGATTTAGCAACGGGGGCCTTTGTTCCTTTTCTTTTGTGTGTCTTGTAGGGCCCGGTAAGATTTTGGGGATCAGGGCAAAAACGGGCAGCCTGCTGGACGAATTTGCTGTGAATGTTAATGCTTTGTGCGAGAGCGATAGATATAAATTTCCATCCAACGCAGATGTTTTGGCTCGCCTGACAAGGCGCTGATAAATACACATCATGCATTTATCCCTTCCCTCGTTTTTCTATCATCCATCCCCAAGAAAGCCGACGGAGCCAACTCTTGACTCCTCCATCTTTGCAGTGAATTTGGTTATCCAGCACGGGTAGTCCTCAACTTACAACCGCACTTGGGACCAGGATATCCATTGCTAAGCAAGATGGTTGCTAAGTGAATCGTGCCTGATTTTTACAATCTTTTGCTGTGGTTGTTTTTAATCAAAACACCACAATTAACTGAATCACGCAGTTGTTAAGAGAATCCAGGTTCTCCCATTAATTTAGTTTGTTGGAAGCTGGGTGGGAAGGTCACAAATGAAGATTCCCATGAAAGTCCCACCACATGACCTTGGGACACTGCAACCATCTTATTATATACAAGCCGGTTGCCAAGCACACAGGTTTTGATCTCGTGACCATAGGGAAGTTGCAAGAGTTATAAATATAAATACTAGTTGTACAGTGCCTTTGTCATTTTAACTGGACGCTAAACAAATGGTTGTAAGTCAAGGACTACTGTACTGGTCCAAACCCATTTCCCTATCTTACCTTCTCTTTGGAGCTTAGAGAAAGAAAACTGCAGACACGAGTTTTGCTCTTTCGATCTTGTGAAAGATTGTACATCTGGAGCTTGCCATGAAAATCTAGCTCATGCTCTGCCCGATGGATCTTTTGACACAAAATCCCTCCACAAGGTGCTTTTGGGCTGAACAGATCTGCAGGTACCCCTTTTGGTGTGGGACAATTTTCCCATCTCTCTTCATTTTTTTTAAACAAAATGCATTCAAATGTCATTTCTCTCTTTAGTTGCCTTTGCTTGCCTTCCCACGATGGGCAATTCTTTTGGACAATGGGGAAATTGTAAAGAATTGGCGATTCTCTGGGGGAAAGCCCTCCTTCGGTGGAGCCGTGGTGGTGCAGTGCAGTATTGCAGGCTAACTCTGCCCGCTTCCAGGAGTTTGATCCTGACCGGCTCAAGGTTGATTCAGCCTTCCATCCTCCCGAAGTCAGTAAAATGAGGACTCAGATTGTTGGGGATACTATGCTGACTCTGTAAACTGCTTAGAGAAGGCTGTAAAACACTACAGTATAAAGCAGTCTATATGCCTAAATGCTATTGCTATTTTGTAAACCATTTGGCCAAAATTCCCACAAAGTGCCTAACTGCCCCCTTGCCAAATTTTGGATCTTCATTCTGACATTTTACTAAAGCTTCAAAACACTTGGACAGAGACCTATCCATTCCACAGAATCCACTCCACAGATGTTTCTTCTGAAGTGCCTTACAAAGTTGGGGTATCCTCGGACCGTCTGAAATTTCCCAATCAACCGTGCCAAATGTTAAGAATTCTGGGGGTTGACCCACATTTCTGGAGAATACCCATTCTTTCCAGCCAGCAGACCAAGTCATACAGCCTATTCCACACCTAGGGAAGTTCTGATTAGCTCTCTTATTTCTTAATTGGGCCGTGGATGCAATTAGACATCAGACATCCCACCCACCCCTCGCTCTCCCAGGACTTCAGATTGTAAAACCAGATTGTAAATTTAATTTACATCTTATTCTAACTTGCAAAGGGTAAAATTCCTAAATCTCAATTGTAAATTTCTTCTTTAATGTTAATTTTCAAAACTGAGCGGTTACACAAAGCATTTCACTACATATTGTACCATGTATGATTATGTATGTGATAAATAAAAAAATCTGAAGCTGAAGCTGAATTATGTCTTCAGAAATCCACTGGAGTTGGGCGACCAATAAATGAAGTCATTAAATAGGCGTATTTCAATGTGAATACCAGGCTGTGGGACAAAATTGTTAGTGTGGTGCAAAGAATGTGCCGTTTGCCTCTTCACATCGTGCCAGCAGTGGACACCACTTAGTATACAGAGAGGATGCTGTCCGTGCAAAGCACCTGTTCTACTTCTTCTGTTAGGCAGAAACATATTTTGCACAAAGTCCTTTCCTTCCTTTCAGTGCAGGAAACCACATCATTTCACAAAACTGCTTCGAAACAGTGCCACTCTGGTGAAGTAGAATTTGGAAGTTAAGCATCCTTTTAAAGCAGGCCTGGTCATTTTTATAGCACTCAGGCCTCATCCAGCCCTCTGGCTCTCTCTATGTCCAGCCTGTGTGGATTGCACTTATTTTGAAAGTAATTGCCTTCAAAACTCATTTAATGTACACATGTACATGCATTTCTACAAACCTTCACAGCACCTATTGGTTTGGCCCTTCACACAGTCCCAAGTTTTTCATGTGGCCCCCTTGGGAAAATTAATGGCCCCACCCCTGCTTTGAAGAGATACAGAGCCTTGGTGTGGTAAAATGTGGTCTGGATTCCCAGCAGGGAGAGGCTGCATTCCAGAGCAGCAGAAGACAGCAAAATTTAGATAGTTTGTGTGGGAGAAAGAGAATAAAACAGCCACTTTTGTAGGTGTTCTCAGGGTATATTTAATGGTGCAAGGAGCTTCATTTTAAATTATGTGTTGCAGGTTAATATCAGAGAGATTGTGTTTACAATCATGAAATTCAGGCTTGGGAACAAGGCAATTTTATTGTGTCCTAACACGAAGTACAGGAATTGGGGGTAAAACAGAGAGAATAATTGACAGGTGTCAGGATCCCAAAACCAAGGAAAACATGTTGAGGTTCTTCTAAGCATTTTTCTTTATGGTGCTTCACCTGTAGGCAGAAATCTTGCCAAATTGAAGCATACACTATTTGTGGTAAATATCCAGTATCAAATTACTTGCCAGGCCAATTCAGATCTTTGGGAGGGTTTTTGTTTGTTTGTTTGTTTGTTTTATTTAAGTAAGTAGAGATCTACTGTTTTCTTCAGTCAGGTTGGAATCTGATGTCTTAATATTTTTTTTTTAAATACTTAAATCAGAAAAAAAATGGTGCCACAAGGGACAGGATCATTCACTTTGAGGAAACTCAAATATTTGCAAAAAATATAAAGTATCTTGGAGTAGGAAGGACTTTACTGCACAGCTGGTGGTTTCGCCTCACTGCTTACATGATAAACCACATTTTTGTACAGTGTGATGGGGCGAGCAAGTCAGCTTAGCTTCCTGCCCTTGAACCAGCCAGCTGGCCAATGTAGTGCACCAAAACTGGCAGCTAGCTGGCACCCTTTGCCCTCCGTTGTTCTTCTCTTGGATTCATGTGCTTTTTCTCAGTGGGGTGGAAAGGAGGCCCCAATGGGCTTCCCTGGGAAGAGAGGGAGGGTTGATGGGGCATAGCCATGTGATGGAAGATTTGTAACAGTAACCATGGTGCCTTTGTGTATCAGGAAGAGAGGGCTATCGCAGGAGAATCCTCATGGAAACAAACTCTGCTACAACACACACACACACACAACACAAAACGCTGGGTGCAACTTTTCCCCTGGCACAAGAGTTGAGTCAACTTCTGAAGCTCACCGGAAACTGCACAAAATTCATGGGGCCATGCAAAGCAAATCAGAGCCTCAGAGCTACACATACAGTAGCCCTCGCCTTATTTAATTTAATTTTAATTTTATTAGATTTATATACCGCCCCTTTCCCGAAGGACTCGGGGCGGTGAACAGCAAT
>JANHFJ010006695.1:256676-266920 GCA_032468195.1 Cerberus rynchops | reverse complement strand
AGCACCCTTGTGAGTTTGCTCAAGGAGCTCCACAGTTTACAGTTGGATCTAAGTTGGGGGGGGGGAAGTATACAAAAAGAATTATCCACCCCAACTGTGCTGTTATTTTTTTAAAAGGGGGTAGGCGGAGTGACTACAATTTATACCTCTAGTGTAGTTTAGGTGACTGTCTCTCCACAATCCTGGGAATCCAAAACTTGAAAAGTATCTACTAAACTCATTAACAGCAAAGAGACTGATTATATAGATTATATTATATAGTCTGATAATAACATTAATGTGTAATATTAACATTTACTTGTTTAGAACTTTGCTGACAAGTTTTGGAAAGCTTTACATAGCTATAAAAAGTTAGTTGTTATTAAGCAATTTATGATATTGAATAAGGATTTTTATACATTTTATATTGTTGATTTTCCAGTTAATCTGATCTCAAGTAACAGTTTGGTATTCTCTATTTTGCAGCTTCTACCAATAAAGAATTTGATTAGATTTTTTTCCTTTCACCAAAGCTTGAGTTCCTCATTTTTTAAATGAGTCCTGTTATTGTATCACCTTTGTAATTGAAAATGTATCTATTACTAAAAATTGCAGATGGCGTTCTACTTCCTCAGGCTGACAAGCTGCTGAAGCCATGCAATGTTTTCAAAAACCACTGAAAACAGGCTGTACATTAAAAGCATGCAGATACAGTAGTTCATAAAAACATTGTGCAACTTCAGTGGTTTATTGGCTCAAGGAAGGAGAATGCTGTCCACCATTTTTAGTAATAGGTAACCCAATTGTAAGTACATGTTATTGCTAAGTCAGACATTCTTAACTTGGGGCTGCTTTTAGTTGCTTCTAAAATAAAAGACATTTGATGGTAAACTTAAGGGTGAAATTGGCAAATTATTCTTGTTTTTAAGAGATTCGAGAATTTTATCAAACTTCCTTTATAATACAGTGTCATTTTAAAATGTTTTTTTCATTTCCTTACATTATGAACAAATTTGACAAATTTTGACTAAGCCAGCTGCTTTTGTGATTGATATTCTATTATTTAGAGAGTACATCATTCCATCATCCATGATATATTTTATTATGTGAAATTTTGTGTATATATACTTCTCTCCTAGTTATTAAAGAAAGCAGATAATTGGTAGGAACAATTTTTCCTAGGAAAGTAGTATTATCATAGATTGCGCATTATCACAGGTTCCATCCTCAAGCTATAATACATTTGTGTATGTGGATCTAAGGGAATCAAATCTGTTTGAGTAGACATGCAAGCCTTATTTTACTTATTATGCATAAAAAATAAAATATTAGTTATTTTGGGCTTCTCTGTATTTAAACGCCAGAATTGTAATGCTATATGCATTCAAGAAAATATGATACTAGCTATAGAGCCATACAACATGGGATCTCATTATTTGAAGAATCAATTGCCTCCTGTGCCCAAATGTAGGTATTCCCAATCAAACAGTGTCGTCTTTTGGGTCACAGGAAACACTTTCTGTGTCACACCAGCAGCTTCCTTGAATAAATTTTTCCCCTGAGATCCAGACAGTTCCTACTATGATAGCATTCCAGAAGACTTTAAAGAGTTGTCTACTTCCCAGGTTTTGGGATAGTGTAGATGGAATCCCCTTTATGTATGTTGTATATGTTTTGATGAGAGTTGCCATTTTATTAATTCCTGTTTGTTATTTTCCTTACTGCATTTTGTCTGTATATTGTGAGCCACCCAATGCTGCTTTGAAATTAATATTTTAATTTAATATCAAAGCATATTAAATAGGCATTTTGCTTTCCATATTGTAAATTCTCACATCAAGTATCCAGTTCAAATCAGTGTGTCAAAAAAGTATTTATATATAAAATAAGCCTCAAAACTTTATAAAAACTATAGTTTGGGAATATTCTATACTGGCATGGGGAAGAACAAATTTATCTAGATAGTTTATCAGTCAAATTTTGAATGACTTGCAGATATTAATTGCCTATTTTGCTTCAGTTTGTCACAGAAAAAACAAAGGTCTACATTTTGTTCATAATAATTTTATTAAAAATTACAACTACAGCAGTAAAAGCCTTTCGTGGGATGGGCTGCTGTATAAATTAGATTAATAAATAAATTAAACTAAAATAATATTTTGCTAAGGTGTGAAGACAATTCTTTCATTGCTGTAAAACTTGTCAGTCCAAAGGGTCCTCATAGCTGAAATGAAGTTAACACGCAATCTCCAAAAGTGATTGATTTGGAGCACTTGTGGGCAATCTCAAGTCCTCTCCTTGTCCAGAAAGGAATTACAAAGAACCTGTCTGCTGATTGGCTCTTCATTGCAGCAATCCTAAAATCTACTTTTAACAGATTCATATTGTTTGCCATTTCTTCCCCAGAAGTTCACAAAGGTCTATATTTTGTGAATTTATTGCCTTTTAATCATCTAGGTTGTGTATTTTGTTTCCATGTTTTACAGAATAAAGCAATTGTGGAACGTGTTACCCACTTGTCTGATACAGTAATTGGGCTTGAATCATTTATTGGGTATGAGAGAGAAACCAATCCATTATACAAGGATTATCATGGTGAGTTCTGTTCTTAGCAATATCACCATTCCACCTCCTCCAAAAAGGCTTTTTAAAGTGTTTTAAGAGCATTTATTCTCCAACTGGAATATTTACCCTAAAGTAGCATTTAATTTCTTTCTTTTAATTAACCTCTTAGTTAACCTTAGTTCATCTAGCAAACTAAACATTAGACTATTCTTTACTACAGTGCCTTAAGTTTGCTAAGGAACATGGCAACTCTTACATGTTGTCAAGTTGTATTATAACCAAGGCATGGTTGAATCAGATGTACACCTCAAAAGACAGCCTTTGACAAATTCGTATGCAGGGAAGCTTTGTCAGTCATCTGACCAGTGAGCTAAAATTGTCATTAAATCAATATTTTGATTTTTAAATATTTTGATCTGCCAAGTAGCTGAAATGCAGAAGAGTTATATATTTCACTGGGCAGGCAGATGAATGATATAGCACAAAGGGGAGTTTTATTTCTGATTATTTCAAGTTACTGATTTTAAGTCACATCAGAATATCAAAAGTATGAACATGAATATAACTGTATCTCTGTTAATAAACATTTAGCTACTCGATTGTTTTAATGGTTTATAATTGAAAGTCCATTGTTCAAAAAAACCGGGGCTATTTGTACAAATATTTGTAAACATACTTAGAATCTAATTTTAGATGATTTTTAAAAGACAGTGAAAGTTTTCATACTGCTGTTTATTGATAAAATTACTTCCAAGTAATCTGGATTGACATTTTGCTAGATGCACTTCTTTCAGATTTGAAACCGAACTCAGCAACAGATGTTATGTGCTTATACACTGCGTATATTCAGAGGAACAGAATGTCCCCAACTAATCAGTAACTGTCATGTAGATGGCAGCTGATAATCATTCTCTCTATTTAAATTATTCTGTTGTTTATAACTTTTTATTGCCTATAATAATTTTGAGGGAAATCTCATCATTACATCATACCACAGTTGCTGTTTTTCAGATCTGTTTTGATAGTTAGCCCTTGTAATTAATGTTTAGGCATTGAAATTACTTTAGTTTTATGAAAATGTCTAATCAAAAGGTTTAGATTCAAATCTGAATCCTCAGTAAATATTGTAAGAAAACAGAGATGTAATTAGTTATACATTACATGAAAAAATCTATTCGGATGTATAGATCACCATGGTTTACTTCAGCATAGATTCTACTTTGTCATATAGAGGAAGATAACCTTTTGAAATACAATCCCTTAAATACAATACAAAATAAATAAATCACTAAAAAGATATTTTCACTTGCAGAGATCTATGGTACTTCATATTTAATAATCTGTAAAATATATAAGAAAATATATGTCTTTATATTTTTACAGTTTTCTCTAAAATTGTCTTCTTTTTTAACAGTGATACTTTTCTATATATTTTTTCTAACAAGTTTATTTTAAATATTTGAATAATTCTGCATCCAATTAAAAATACATTTGTATTTCTATAGTACCCTCATAAAAAGGTCATATTAAACTATTGATTTTCACTTGTTTTGCATGTATAGCTTATACATTTACCTTATACAATTTTGAACAGTATAATAAGATGCTTATGCCTCCAGCATTTTACTGAACAAAATTGAAAGATTTCTGAAGAGTTTCAGAGCCAGTTTCTGTCTTAGTCTGCCTACTCTATATACACTGATCAAGTCCTTCAAGAATATATAGCCCTCATCTACAAATGTTTTTAGTATTTATTTCTGAAATACAGTTGGTCAATTGTGTTATAATTTTTCCATGTAAAGTTAAGTATATTTAATAACATACTAGCAGGTTCAACAACAAGCAAATTCTGATTTCTTGAAAAATAAAATATGGATATTGATTCATTTGAGAAGTAACGGAGAACACATAATCTTTAGTAAATAGACATATTGGAAGTGTAGGACACTGAAGAATATATTTTACGTTATTGTGTTAATCATATCTGTGCTTCTCACATACTATTGCTAATTATACCGTAGTAATTATGATCCTGAAGAAAATTTTAAAATGCATAAATAAGACAATTGTATCTTTTGCAAATGTTTTCTTTCTATGCTTTCCTCCATTATCTCCCAATCTAAAGTGTAAGCATTTTGTAAAGCTGAAATGTAATTTGTTATGAGAGTCACAGTTACCCAGAAAATACCAGTGAGTGACCTAGCTTCATGCTACTGGAGTTCAAATATACAAGGCTACATTCATATTGGGACTGTTAGTTTTACTGAAGTAATTATGACCTACTTTTAAGTAATAGGCCCAGTCCACTCATAATCATCATTCATGTGTAAACAATGGACTATTTTGTTGGTTTTATTTTGTCCTAAGACATAGTAAATACCAAATCAAGCCACATATATTTAAACATATATTAATTTTGCATTATATTTTGCAAAAATGCAGTTTTTTACAATCAGGAAAAATATAAATTTGCGTTTCCCATATTATTTTGAAACTATGTAATATTTGTTCAATGGTGTTCTGCCTTTTTATATGAAGGTATATTTATTAATTTATCTCTAAAACATTGAAACTTAGTGTAACTTTAAAGAATTTTCATGGTGGCAAAGATTGTCCGTTTTAATCTGGAACTGTTTGATAAAATGCCTTTTGAATTGCAAATATTTAATCTTTATTCTTTAAAAATAAGATACAATAAACTTTACTGTTGACTCTCATAAAATATTTCTCAGTTTCTGTTGTGGAAAAAGACCAGTTATTGAAGGTCTATATTAAGCTTCCTAGAATCCGTCCAGCGTCCTTGTCACAAGAAATCAGCTTCAGATTCAACTGACAGAATGCAGAGCTTGCAGTATGCCTAGTATTGTTATAAAATTCCAACATACTCAACGGATGTCTTGCTTGCAGAAAATAATGTGCACTGTATTTATAACATCGTTAAAATTTATCCAATGGCACGTTTTACTATTCTGGTTTTCACACAAGTTTAAAAAAATAGTTTCGTGGTACAAAACAAAATACTTTTCATTACAGCTTCAGTGGTTATCAGTAACCTATGAGCTTTGCTTTGCTGGCTGCTTACTGGTGCATTTAATAAAATAAAGATCACTCAGTGGTGCCGTGGGCAGCATGCAAGGTGATAGCCATATTTGCTTACTGTAAATACAAGAGAAAATCACACACAAACCGGCTGTAGTTTTGACAAGTATTAAGATCCCTCTTTACATCTGTACCTTTGTACCAAAGTGCAATTAGTTTTCCTCACACAAGGATTTCTGTTTATTTTATTCTGCTTGATTACTTTTGTATAATCGTATCGCTTGCTTCATTGCTCCTGGTCGTAAGCTCCAGTTTAAAAGGGGGAGGACGAGTGTGTGTAAATATACTGGATTTTTTTGATATAAGACTTTAATTTAGGCATTTTGATAGCATCATTTTCTTAATATTTTTCTTTCCATAAGGTTTGATTCACATACACCAGATTCCTCGGCTTAATAGCTTGATTTGTGATGTATCAAACACAAAGGACCTTGCTTTTAAAATGAAAAGGAAGCTGTTTGTTATTGAGGTAAGACTATGGAATATTATTTGAAAGATGGAATGTATTAAATGTTTAACCATGAATGTTTAAAAAGTAGGCCACAACCTGCAGTAACAAAGTATGACATACATATTTCTAAAGATGTCAGAAGCATATTTAATTAAATGTTAATGGTTTGCTCTTAGCCATGTTGTTAAGTGGGAAAGTGCCTAGATGTTATTACTCCAGTTAGGATGTTAATGTGCAATACTGCCTAAAATTGAGCATGGCATGAGGGATAAATGTCTTTCTCATTATTCAGAAACAATTTCCTTTGCATTACTGGAATCACCTTTAACTCTTCCATGTCATTTTAAATATAGGATCATTTACATTAATGTTCTTAAGTAAATTTTCTACCAAATTTAAACTTTTCCCCCCTGACCTTCCATGCAGACAGTCTACACAGAAAGCAATAATGCAAAAGATTATTTCATTTTAGTCTTGTTACAGAGCAGACCACTGTTAGGCAGACATCAATTAGAGTTGATGTATTTATTAACCAAGTAGATCCAGAAGCTGAAAACAAAAGTTGCTTTGGGAGTGAAGGAATCCTCACCAGTACAGTCTTTGCAGGTTTTAGACAAAGGTATAAAACAGTTAAGCAGCCCTGACAAATCATTTAGTTTAATCTCTTTCAAGTGAAAAGCTGTTAAGCAGGCCACTTGCCTTAACTGCTTGAACCCATAAAAGGAAGAATTGCCACCAATATATTAGCATATTTTTAACTTCATCACCAAATGATGGTCAATGTGTCTTGGCACTGCTTTGGTGTTTGGGATTTCACCCTTAAGTGACCACTTTGGCCCTTATTTGACCCTCTGCCCTCTTTAGCTAGCCACTTGATAAGGTAACCTAAGGATTCTCTTCCAGTGCCCCTCCTCCACATCTCTCTCACTGTTTCTGTTTCTTCACAATTGCGTGTTGCAATAACCTATAAATTGTTGAAAGGAGCCCATCAAGTGACAAATTAAAGTGCCCTCCTCCTAATAATGGTAATCAATGTCCTTAATCATCTAGTCCTATTAAAAGCAGTTAATAGTTAATCAAGGAGCCAGGTTATCTACCAGGATATCTCTGCATGAGTATTTCAAGTTTCTCAACTTGAAGAAATGTTGGCTTCAAAAGCTACTTGAAGGCAAATGTTTTTCTTTAAAGAATTTGTGGTCCCTCTGTGTAATTTTGAGTTTTCAGAAAAGAATACATCTAATGGCATAAAGCACTGTGTTAAGTACAATCCATTTTAACATTATTTCACTTCATCAAAAAAAAGCTATTCTTCTTTTGAATCAGTTGAATAAGGGAGTTTAGTATTCACACAAGATTTTAAAATTCAAAAAAGATGAATTATTTTCATTGACACAAAAAAACCGACAATATGCTCCTGCTATATTAAATTTCCATTTATTGTACTTTGACCTTGGGGGAAAATTCCCCTTTCAATATAAACAGATCAGAACATTAACTCTGTTAGCAAAATCTCTATACTATTTCCTGTTACTATAATTTTCAAATTAAATGGTTCACAATAATAAAAATAAAGTAGCCAAAAGGGATGAAAAGTATTTGATTTCTTTTAAGGAATAAGAACTACAGAAGCACACATGGGTTTTTTTAGAATAATTTCAGCCCGCCATGTAAAGGACTTTGTTCTTTACAAATTGCTTCCTATCTAAAAAGAGAAAAATATTGCTTCCTAACTCATCAGTTTCTTTGCAGTTACCATCTTGCCCTACACTACTACTATTCTGCTGGTGTTTTTTAATTATAGTACCATTCTGAAAAAACTAAGAGAAGGAAAATATGCACTGATAAAACAGTTGATCAGGAAAATTAAAATCATTTTAAAATAGAAAACTATGAAGCTGAATGAATTAATATCTCATAGCAGACTTTTTAAATAGATGCCTAACACTTTAAAAGAGTATAGAAAGTTACATAAAATGTTCTTCAGACAAATCTTAAATGTAGAATTGACAGTTTTCAAAAGGAATGTCCAATATATTTATATTGTCATTTTGTTAGATACGTGTGTGTGTGTGTGTGTGTGTGTGTGTGTGTGTGTGTGTGTGTGTTGCAAAACAACATTAGAGAAATATTGATAAAGGAATTAATAATTTGAAATCAGAACAATTTCATTTATATTTTTATCACAAAGTTAATTTTCTGTAGCTTTGCAATGCGTTTCTTACAAATAAAGAAGGGGAATTGTGCAAGGGGAATTCCTTCATAATTCCTTTTCATTGGAGCATTAGCACTGGTTCTTAACAGATTTTTCTATTCTAATATTTGATATGTTATATGAATGGATATTTACATCAAAAAATCTAACCAAAAGAACTTTCCATATTCATCCGTATTGTATATATTTTGAGCAACAAATAGAACTTGGACATTAAACACTAATAAATCAACATTTGTTATAATTTATACACGGTATTGATTATCTTTAGCACAATAACTATGTATAGTGAAACATTTACCTAACATTTCATTACCTGCTCTTTCATTGCATGTTTTAAAATCTTAGAGAAACTCTTAAGTGCCTGTCTTTTCAAAAAGGCTCATAGTTTTGAAGTTACATTGTCTAATCCTATTTCTTCCTACTTTGGAATCTTAATTAGAAGGAGATAAAGACCATCATTTGACTAAATTATTGTCTTGAATCTGTAGCAAAAGGTATAATCCGCAATTGGGCCAATTAGTGTACCCCATCGTTAGCTATGCTGAAAAAAGCAGCTAGATTAGATCTGACACCAGCCTAGTTCCCACTGTTGTTTTGCCAGGTAGGATGGTCAGACTTCAAAGAGCTTGAAGCATCAGCAGGGCAAGGTTTGAAGGCCAGCTTAGGTCCGGTTGTTAATCTCTCTGTAAAAACCACAGCAGCCATCACACAAAACAAGCTTATACAACATAATCATGCGGTATTAAAGTTTGGGTTGAGTCATGCCAATTTGCCTTTGATTTTCTGATGATTGAATAAAAGATGGCTACATGACTAGACATATTCCCAAAATTTACTGATTAGATAAGTTCCTCAAACATTTAAAATATTTTTTTAAATTTTTCAGTTAAGCTATTTATTCTGATGAATCTTTCTGACAGGAAAGTATATGAAACATAATTTATGTATTGAATACTTATTTCTTATCATGCCAAAGGAATTTATATAAAAGTTATAAAGAAAGGCTAATGATAGTATATTGTGCTTATTATTTTCTATTTAAATATTGGATTACATGCTTTTCACTAATATCATTTACATAACTGTTTTTTCCCTGAATTTTGATTTGTTAAAATTTTGCAGAAATAGTGGCATATTTCTATTCAGAGAAACCACCAGTGCTAATGTAATATATTGCAAATGATTAAAAATGGTGTCATAGTGCCTTTCCCTTTGACAATTTTAGATATATATGTATTTTTCTATTTATTTGATCAGTCCCCCTGAAGTTTGAGTAGGAGAGCATCAGGGCTAGATTGAAAAGTTGAGAAACATCAGTTGCAGATAACACACTCCAAAAGACTCCCGTGCAGACTTGTTTATATATTTATATGGGGGGGAGTTAAAATAGTACAAATTATATGGTGTAGTGCTACATTTTAGAAAATGTCGACTGGGTACAGATAGATGCTAAAGCAATTTGATATTCTCACTTTGTTGCATGTTTCTATCAGTTAAAGTAGGAGGCCAAGTAAAGAATTTAGTGGTATCTCTAACATAGCCTTTCCCTGAAAAGTAAAGTATAACTTAAGATAACATAAGATTTCTCATATCAATTACCAGTATATAATTTATCTTTCTTTTCTCCAGTTGACATTGCATCAGAAATCATGATGAACAACTTTTACAATTCTTCCATGTATGAGTTTATGCCATTATTTTACATTTCTTTGTTCAAATTTTGACCATGCTTATGCATTAAGAAATAATCTAATTATTAATGAAGGTATTTGACCAACCCAGGTTGGATCCTGCAATAATCTAATTATTTATCCTTATACTTTGCAATTTTGCCAACCAGTCTTGGATTTAAGACACATAAATGCTATATATTTATGGATCTCCTTATTCAATTTTAAGTTAGCCTTCTCCATCTTTAAAAATTTTTGTTAGTAT
>JANHFJ010006695.1:228736-244150 GCA_032468195.1 Cerberus rynchops | reverse complement strand
TCCAGATGCTGAGGAAGCTGTCGTGCCACCACGGTCTCAACAACCTTCGCTAAAAAAGGAAGGTTGGAGACCGGCCGATAATTGGATAGTGAGGCCGGATCCAGGGTTGGCTTCTTGAGGAGAGATCTCACCACCACCTCTTTCAAGGCAGCAGGCAAGAACCCCTCCTTTCTCAGAGCATCAATGAAGTAAATTCAGCATCACATATTGCACATTGTACAATCTAATGTTGATATGACCAGAACATAGATACACTGCACAATATAGTAAAACAATGCTGACCTAATCTGTGCTAAAGCAATGGGAGAAATAAGCATTCTTCACAGTTAGTACTATCACCAAGAAATATTGCTCCAAATGAGGTTTATTTCATCCTTGATCCATACAGCCCAAGATTTCTTCCACTTGCTTTCAAGCTGTTATCTTTTCTGTTTCATTGCACTAATGAAGATTTAATTCTGTGAAAAGATCAGTCAAGGCTTTAACAGTGTTGCCAACAAAGAATCCAGGAAAATCCTCCAATACAAGTAACCATTCTAATCCATTAGGTATCTTGGAGGTGATCTATTTTGACCACTTTAGCACTCCTGCAGAGATTCATGCCAGCAACAAAAATAAACCTGACTAGAAAGTAAGCTGTCCTTGACAGTGGAGTTTACATAACTCCACTCTTAGATCAACAACTTCACTAGAACAGAACAGAACATTGAAAGTGCACAGATACAAATCAATGTGCCTATGTGGTTGATGTATAATTTGTTATTGATTTCTGTTGTTCTTGATTGCCATTATGTGTTTTTATATAATATCATTGTTTATCTGTTGTGAGTTCTAACCTTATATGACCAGTCCTATAAATCATTTTTTTAAATAAATAAATCTGTTAGTATTTTTTTCTTCAATTTTATCTCTGTGTACCATTACAACAGCCTTTGGGGGCGACTGTTACTTCTGTACACTGCTGAGTAATGCTTACTTCCAACCTATAGTATTATAACTTAGATCTGTGTCAAGTGACAATTTTACTTCAACAAAATCTTTCCCCTGTGGAGTGACATTATCATTTTGTTTGTTTGTTTGTTTGTTAAATTTATATGCCACTCATCTTACAGTGTAAGGCAACACTTGAGTGGCCTACAACATAATAAAACATATGGAAGAAAAACAATTATAAAATATAAAACATTAAAATTACAGGAGATTGCAAAAAAATAGGGTTTAGAGAGAAAGATGGTGGTGGCTTCTCAATTACTATGCTAGCCACCTCCAGCCAATGTCAAGCCAAATGTCATAGCTGAGTTTTCAGGCATTTCCTGAAGGCCAGAAGAATGGAGCCAGACCTTCACCTCCTGAGGCAATATGTTCCAAAGAGTGGGGGCTGTAGCAGAAAAGGCTTATTTTTCACTCATAGAAGTGAGCTGCTGGAATATAAATCTAACAAATAAAATGGGAAAATATCAGGGCAGAAACAATTTACTTTCTGTTACTATAGGCAATCTCAATAAAAGTAGTTTTAGCCCTGTGGGGTTGATTTACTGATCTGATCTTCCTAGTGTGTCTGAGATCATCAGTCTTGCAAGTCTGATTGTATTGTACCACCTCTTCCTTGTTATGCTTCAGTTAATTCAGTGAGCTGCTTCCAAATGTTATCTCTGTAATCTCATTATCTTTAATGGTCCCTGCATATTTCTGTCAAGATCATCTTCCTTAATCTCTCTAGTTTATAATAATACCTTTACATTTAAATAGGTTAAAAGGACTTCCTCTTGAATCTCATATCTAACAACAGGTCTTTGGATTTCACATTTACACTAGGTTGTATAGGGAGGTTGTTTATTCTGTTTTGTCTTTGTGTCAGTGTTGATTCCTGAAAACTTCCTGGAGTCCCTGGCAAGATTTCAGAAGTGGTTTGCCATTGCTGCCTTCCTAGGTCTGAGAGAGAGATTGGCTCAAAGACATACAGGTAGCTTTGCACCTAAGACAGGATTAAAATGTACAGTCTCCCAGTCTAGCCCAATGCCTTAACCACTACACCAAACTTAATATTGGTGTTTCATTATTTTTTTAGATAACACAAAATAAATATTTATCTTTTAATCAAATCTATTAATTTTAAAGTTAGGATCAGAGTATACAAACAGCAGATACTACAACGTACGTGTAATTCTTTATAGTATTAAATTTCATTTAACACAATATATTATTAGCAGAAACTGCTTATGTTTTGCCAAGATATATGTTACCTGTTAGCTGCTCTGGCTCAGCATTAGTCCTTTATGGGACTTAAGGCCCTTTCTGTTTCCTACAATACTTGGATCTTGCTTGAAGACCCTATCTTCATTACATTATCACAATTTTTTTATCATAATGTGTGAGTAATGTCTTTATAGTTGGTGCTTTTAGAGAGAAAATCTTTGTGAGGCATATATTATGAATTTCAATGGGTGCCAGAAAATTGATTTTTAATATGCTCATTATGTTTCTGAGTCTGCTAATTCTTTAAGGAAATGAAGAAAAAAATAATGAAATCATGTTACACAGGTACTTAATTTTTTTTATCTGAGGTACTATTCTGGTAATTAATGCTTATTTTATGCAAAACTAGACTATATCTCTTACCGGACACATTACTGTCAAGAAAATATTACTTGCTTTAATTATCAGTAATGAAGCAGGGATAAGCTGCTCACTTAGATATAATGTATCTAATGACCTTTTCAGCTAGAGGTTGTGATGAAAGGTATCAGTTTCCACAAATTATGTTTCATTCAGTTTCTGGCTTCCATGCAGATTAATTTTTAAAGTTGGAAATAAATTGTGTTTGGTGTTTAACAGTGATTTAATGTCTTGCTTGTAGTTCATAATTTTCTCACATTTAAATTAATCCAGATCCTATCTGTATCATCAGACTTGTACGTAAACAGTTAAATACAGATTATTAAAATAAGTATGACTGAATATTTTGGATATCATTAAATATGGATACAGTTTATGAAACACCAGATTCCAAATTTGCAAATAGGCAACATTTCACAACTCTCTGAAGACTGCAAGGCAAAAAGTACAAAAAGTACTAAGTTGTTGTCTGAGTTCATAATACTACATAATACTACTAATAAATTATAGATATTTGATGAATCATTGTGTAGATGAAATGTAGATTTATTGGCTAGGCCTTAAGTATAAAAAGTTTTCTACTAGAAAATCTAAGCCTGAACATCTCCACCAAGTCTGATAAATCATTCTGGCTTTTGTTGATTATTAGAGATGAAATTACATTTAATAATTATAACTTTAAAGTATATGTTTTTATAGATATGAATTTTTGACTGTAAATGGTTGTGCTTACATCCTTGAGCCTTTTCAGATATAAAACAATCAAAATGTCTTCGTTTTATACTAGACTTCTATTTTTATCTTGGATGAAAATCTCTTTTATTATTTACTACCAAAAATAATTATCAATTATTATTTGCTGTTCAGGGTTGCAGTCTTAAGACAGCTTGATTAATAATTAAGTCAACTCAATAAATAAATATGTTTGAGTAAGGTAATGTAATTTATTTGTATCTGTTTTCTGGGTATTGGCAGACACCTGCTTTCTTCCTAGGAACTGCTTTGAGCTAGTTTAACTGTATATACAGTGGCTGTGGTAGTCAGTGGGAATGAATAGAGAGATGGACAAGCATTGCCAAAATACATCCCCAGTGATCTGGAGTTTTACTGCTGACAGTTGGGAACAGATGGTAGACGATACAATATTTTTGCAGCTTGGCAGTGATCTGTTGATTCAAAATATTTGTGAACCCCTGGGGTTAGAAAAGACAAAAAAAATGGCAAGCAGACAAGATATAAGTTGAAATTCTGTTTAAAAATTTCTACATCATCTTTATTTTGTTAAACATCTTGGCATATTGTTCGCTTCTAAAACAATTGCATTTGCATATCTATGATGTTGGCCATGTAACACTTATGTTTAGATGAAATAGCAGCCTAGAAAAGTAAAAATGATTTTTAAAAAACATAGTGGGTAAAAGTTAGTTTAAGCAGGGATGTGGCTTTCACTATATATTCCTAGAAAGCAATAAAAAACCCTTTATTATATTATGATTAGTATTTTCATAGTAGTCATTGGTTTTGGCAGGTTTTCAAATTGGATTAGGCTGCTTCAAACCAATTCTGTAGCTTGATGAGAAGATGAACCTTCAGGAGTAGGCATGTACAATTTGATGCTGTTGCGTATTGTAGACACTATGTCTGTCAAAAAGGCTATATTCGTCTTTTGTTTTCCCATAAATGCCAGACTGATGGGAGGTGGATGGCAAATGAATGAAATCAACTGACTCATAGTCCTGCATTGCATATTTTAGGGAACTTCTCTAAATCAAAATGCTTGCCGTAGATGAATATTAATCATCATAGAAACCATTCCACAATTAGAATATTAGACACTATAATTTTGCACTTAAAACAGTTCAAAACCAACAAAAGTATAGGTGTATTTCCTTTAGAAAAACAGAATTAAAGGAAAGTTGGCTTGAAATTCCTTGCAATTTTGCATTTATAGCTTGAGAAATGTTAGTTCTAAAATTTTGGAATGATGGCAGTGGTGACACGAGGGAGGAGAGATGGTGCATCTGTTCGTGTACCATCGAAAGCATCAATCATAATTTCAGACTTGGACCCCCAGCTTGAATTTGGCAGCCTCTGGTTCATTTCAATCTGGATCTTATCAAATTATTATATTATTATAAATATCAAAATACTATATTGGGACCAATTAAATATTCTGTCTCTCGCTTTCTCTGTCTCTCTCTCTCTCTCTCTCTCTGTGTACATACAGCAATAGCTTATCTTAAATTTAATGTATTATTTATCTGAAAAAAAACCGAGGGGTTTGTTTTCTTCAAAGAAATTTTAAAGTAAGGATACTGTCTTACATTGGCTGAGAATATGGCCAAAGAACTTTCTCCATCTAATTGTTATCAGTGAAATTGTCTTTCAAATAAAAGTAATAATTCAGATATCTGGAAGATACAATAACAATCATTTGTGTTTTAGTTTTCTTTATATAGTAGTAATACGGTAGGTAGGCAGGGAAAAATGTGAATTTTTTTGTCCTTTATATCTCTACAGAATATTTTGGAAAATGATAGGCAGTTACAGTTTATGGTTTGAACATATTTCCATAAAAGGATTTTCTTTTATATGTTTGTATTTATTTAAAATAAGAACATTAAAATATGTATGGGGGGGGTAAATAATTTGGTCAATTTTTGTGACATGCCTAGAGCCAACTTTGTTTTATTGTATCCATCCCATCAAGGAAAAAATGGAATCCATAAAATAAATAAATAAAAAGCCAATTCAAAGTTTTCTCAAAAACAAATTATCTTAACTTGTTAGCATCAGGCTGATCTTTGCAATGGCTCATAATTTTGGTTTCCTGCAATTATTATGCATACGGTATCAGCCTTAAAGAGTGTTATTTTTTGAGGTGATAATGAAAGTTTGTGGGTGTTGGAAATTGAGAAACAATTTATAAAACATTATTTCTATTTGCTTGAGAATCTCAGACTCAGTAGAATATAAAATACAGTACCGCCTAAGAGCCTATTAAACCCCTCTAGAGTCAGACTCAAGAATAAAACATCACACCATAAAATAAAACTAGCATTAATAAGACTGCATTTGTGGGTGGATATTGACCTTTCTAATAATTATTTGGGAAACCAACATAATGCAATAATATAGTGGCAGTAGTGATTCCTGTATTAAGTTATTGTTTCCTGAACCAGCAAGTACACACTTCTCCAGAAATAGTACATATCTGGATATATCTCAATCAAAGAGTAGAAAGAATATCAGAACAGAACCACTTAAATGGCTGTAGTATAATTATGTTTGATTACACAAACAGTATTACTAAATTGTCATATGGTACTATTCACTAATTGAGTATTATGTTACTTTTATTTTGATAGTTAATCTATTTCATTTTTAAGTATTCTTTGTTGTTTTTCTTGTTATTACAGCCTATCTGTTACAGTTTTATCTTTCTATGTTATTTTTATTGAAGCAGAAATTACTAAGCTGGAATCAAAAGTGCTTTTTCATAACTTGAAAGCTATTCTTAAGAGTGGAAGATTTTTTTTCCTGATTCAGATCAAAATTTTATTACAGTCATTAGCCAAAAATCTGATATAATAATCAAACACTAATACATAATAAAGCATTCAATAAATTCTCATCTCAACAAGTTATTTCTGTATGTAAATCATTCTGTCCCATGAGCGCAACAGCTGAGTGAGTACCATAGTATTCAGTATGGTAGCAAAATGTGTGGGTGATTTAAGCTTACATAACCAGAAAGATGCTTAAAATGACTGGAATAGTTGTCTCAATTATAATAAAAGACACAACCGTAGATGCAGTTCTGTCTGATCTACATGAGAAATAGCATATGTGAGGCAGAAATATTTTAGAATCAACATTCCAAGATGGATGAAGAGAATACATCAAAGCAACCCTGGAAAGGACTCCTTTATAATTGGAATATATGAGAGAACATGAAGATTTTGCATTAGGGTTTTGTCTTTCTCCTAGTAGTTTGGAGAACGGTTTTTGTGTGTGTGTTGCCCAGCTCTTTTGTGATTCTGTATATCTAATTTGTTGCCTAATTATTTCTTTGTCTTTATCTAAATCCCAAATCAATAGAAACTCAGGAAACAGACCAATTAGATGTATTTTACTTACCATGTGTGTCCACTAATAAGATCTAAAACTATTCTTGTAAGTAGAGAAATCAATCCATTCAAGACTAGTTTAGCTTTTAGCCATGCAAATCAGTTTGATTGTCAGATCCCTCCATGCTAGGGAATCATATCCCCAGTGTTAATATAACACAAGGCATAACCTTTTTTTAATTTAGTAGAAATGCTTTGTTTTGAAAAAGAAAACTTAAAAGGTGAGCTTCTATTACAACAAGGCACATATACCTGAATCCCTGCTATAATTAGTAATGAGTTAGATGACAAGCTAAAAATATTCTGTTGAAGGATCATAATTCAAGATAGGTAGTAGATCTTCCGTTTTGAATAGGATTATGGTGATAGAAATAATAATAACATATATGTTAATTTAATATAAAACTACATTCTTCTCATACAAATAGGAAAAAAATCGTTTTTAGTTGCCCATATGCAAACAAAAACTTGGCTGAGTTGTATTTTGTGAGTAAAAAAAAAATAAGAAAGCTTTTGGGTCCAAAAAAAAGGGTACTGTTTTCATATCAAGAGAGAGAAAAACTATGCTCATTTTGTTTAAGTAATAGAACTATAAAACATTTTTGGGCGATTTTGGAGAAAGCAGTTTCTAACTTTTGTTTGCAATAGTCTTTTTGCTGGTTTATTATAATAAAGACTTTTTATGATTTATTAGTTTTAAATATTTTAAAATTTTATTATTCTGACCTCAATGGTTCTAGGATTATCAGAGTTAGCTACATCAAAGCTGGTGCTAAGCACAGTTTATGAAAGAAGACATCAAGATAAAGTATACCAATTTTATCCATAGCTTTAATCCCTTAGGTCAAAATGATTCTTGATAAAGAGAAGACGTAACTCTGAATTTCACACACTTGGTGGAACAGAAAGTACTATGATTTCAGAAACCATCATTATCATATTCAAACTTGTTACTTTCTAAAAGGACACAATTTTAAAACTGGATACCACAGATACCTTTTAGTAGAAAATAATTTTGTAGAATCTTTCTTGTTGTGTTTTATTCTGTGGTAGCATCTAGAGAAGAGGAGCCAGAAGAATTCTGTATCATGTTCAAAATGTGATGAATGGCAAAAAAGGATAAATAGTGGGAAACCCACAATTTCTATAATATAAGATTTATAGAGAGAGAAATAATATCCCTAATCTTTTTGCAGGAGAAGAAAGCTTTTTCCCAGGTGTTAATATATTTTCTCAAGACAATAAAACTCCTAAAATGAATCAGTTTGGCTAGATATTACTGGATATGAAAGTAAAGATGGCACTGGGTTTAACTGAGTTAAAGTTTAACAAATCAAGAAGGTAATATTTTAGTAAGAAAATATAGATATACAGTAAGTTAAGAAATAACTTCCAATGATATTGTATAATTGTTTAATAACTAACTATTACTATTTATTTATCATTACTAAAATACTATTATATACTATGTGCCGATACAACAGATTTAGGTGGAATTGAGGGGGGGAAAGAATGGGTTGTTAAAAATGTGCCAGATTCTACTTTGGCTAAATGGTCTGTCTGATTTTTAGACAGTTTCTATCAACTTTCTTTTGAAACAAAATTTCTTTTCAGTTTTTCTCAGTTATCCCATTTAATGTTGAAAGGTTTTATTAACAAATGTTTCTGGATCATCTTTCTATTGACTGAAAATGACACGTGTTTGACCTTCTGAATGTATAAATAAGCATGAGTACATGTCCCTTAGATTATGTTCTACTTGCAGCACAGTTTTCTCATTATTGATTTTAGCCAAATATTCCCTTATCTTGCTGAACTGTCAAGAGAAAAGAATTCTATACTAGAATTCATCCAATAAAGGCCTAAGGAAACTGAAATAGTCATACACCCACTGTGCTTTTTCCCCAGAATGATTTATAGGTACACATACATCCTGTTTACATCCTATCTCAAACCCCCAAGGCTATGCAGGTCTGAATGGGGGAAATAGACTTCAACTTAATGCTACAGTGGCTGTGGACATTAGGTGGAATCTAATGTGGTGGAATCTGGCCCTGAGTTGCAGGAGGGAAGTGCAGAGACAAATCAGCATTGAGTCATTTGTATGCAGGAAGAGACTCAGGAAAGTTCCAGGCACCTAAGTCTATGGAGATTCTCAGTCATCCAGGTCATGGTTGTCTCAAAGGTGTTTATTCAAGAGGCAACTAGACTTTCTGGTTTTTCTTTGAAGAAAAAACTTTCAAAGAAAAAACAGAAAGTTCAGTTGTCTCTTGAATAAACACCTTTGGGACATCTAGGCACCTATTTAGCTTCATAACAAAGGAAGGACTAGCACTCGGAGTCTCGTGGTTCCTAGTTCATCACCTTAAACATACACTGATTCTTTCCATGTGTGGCTACACATGCATATTTATATATATACGGATACAGTCTGTCCCAAAAATATTGCTACCCTTCTACTTTTTCTTTAAGAATCCTAGTTTGCCATGAAATAAGTTGAAAGTGACTCAAGCAAGTAAATATCAACCATTCTTAGTCCGTAGATCAGATCGTTTGCTTTTGATGTGTGTGTATAAATGTATTACTGTAAATAATAAAAGAAATGAAAGTGGTATGGCCATAATTATTTAGTAGTGCACTTTTTTTGAGGCAATAACGGCAAACAAGCTCTGAATAAGATTTCCATACTTTTCAACTGGCACTGTGTCTCACTCTTCTGCTCCAGTGTCATTATTTCTTTCTCCCAACTGTTAGTTTCCTCTCTTTCCATCAATGTTCTATTCGATTCAGATCAGGACTCATAACAAATCTTTGCTTTTCAGCCATTCTTAGATTCTCTTAAATGTATGTTTTGGATCATTATCCTGCAAAAGAACACAGAAGCTGCAACTGAGACAGAGCATTGTAACACCGGGCATTAAAAGCAGGTTTTGGTAGATGGCATGCTTTAGTTGGTCATGAACTGCCTATTTAGAGATGAGTTATTACTTTGCTTAAATTATGTGATATTTATGTGATGAGGTTATTTTAAACTATGATATACTGTAATTGAGAAAAAAGTTATCTTAAAACCATAATTTTTAATAGCACACTGTATCATGAAATTATATCAATATTCAACTGTTACCGGTAAACAATGCATATCTGTAACTGTATTCTATTTAAATATTTTTTAATATTTAATATCTAATATCTAAATTGTCTTACATAGAGCATCAAGACATAGATGCATAGAGCATCAAGACCTAACAATATTTCATTAATATATATCATTTAGATGCCTCTTTGTCAAATTCATCTTTATATTTCAAGCCTAATTATATTTCATTTTGAAGACTGCATATGTTTTTGTTAGGAAAAATATATTTTTCATCCTTATACCTGCCTACTTACTGAGATAAGTCCCGGGTGAGTGTTACATTGGAATACACCTTGTAGCAAAATATTTCAATGTTACATGGGATAACTTTGAGCAAAATTGAAAAATGTACATTTTTAAAATCTTGCTTATGTATCTTTTAAAGACATTTCTTTTACAGCAGCTAATATTATATTAGCAATATCTAAAAATATAGTGTTCTGTTTCATTACTATATTGTTAATAACTTGAGTAATAAAAATGGGGTGGGTGAGTTATAAAAGGTACAGTTAAATGTTTTAAATAGGTCTTCATTATATTATTGTAAGCAGTGTCAAATTTAATTTTTATTTTAAAGAGATTGTAGTTGGAATTTAATCTTTGAAAATATTAATAACAGCTTAGAGCAGGTAGACTATAAAATAACACTGTACGCTGTCTGTTTAGTTTCTGGTTGAAAAAGCACAGCAGTACTTTAGTTCATTACCTTTGGAAAAAAAACAGTAACAAGATAATACAGCTGCCTCTGATTAAGATGTAAATTCTTTCTAATTAGAATGTAAATTCTTACATTTAAATGAAGACATCAATTGTCAGGATGCCATATGATATCTTATTCCACCTTGCATAAATGAAGCCCTCAGAATTCCTCTATGGCACTAAAATAGTTTTGCAATCCCTTTGTTCTCTGATTCTTGTAATATTCTCTCTTCATGTTCCCTTTTCACATTGCTTTTGTTTGTTTTCCCCCTTGCATCTGATATTGTTGTGTCTTGGGATTTTGCAGAAATTTGGAATGAAAATTGAGTTCAGTCAGTGCCAGTATCTGCTTGTGCCTCAATTACTTCTGCTGAATTTTCTTCAATGCAAATCAGGCAGGTTGCATAAAGTAGTGCATGTATTTGAAATAATTAATTTTCCATAAAATGATGGAGCAAGTCCAATCAACCTTCATAAAATCTAAATAAAAGAATAAAGAATTGGAAATTAATTAACTTTTTTGTGTTGGTAATACCCTATTATGAGGTGTAAGATAGCAATAATAAGTTTTTCTGTTGAGTCTAACTTCTTCATCAAATGTGGACAATAACCTTTTGCTGTTGTCATCAAACAGAAACACTCTGAGAATGTTATTTACAAAGTTATACCAGAGCAAATATTTCAAATGGTTAAAGGCCCAGAAATGCCTCACAAAACAAATGCACAAAATATTTTAAATATTTTAAAATATTGCATGTTAAACAAAAGTACAAACTCAGAAAGGATGTAACATAATCTTCTAAAAACAATAGTGAAGCATACTGTGCATTCCAAATAAGCTTATTTAAAAGATATTGCAAATATTTTGAATTATCAAAGATACTGTATTACATGGAACAGTGCTATTTTATACAATCCCATGTACTATTTTATTGTGTGTAGCAATGTTTGAATTAATATATTATTACTTATAATATGTTCATACACCAAATCGTACCATACGGCCAAATTGAAGGAAGGGAGATGTTCCTGGATACCAGTATATATTCCCAGAAAAATCACCCCAGTTGCCCACCTAAAGCAAGCAGGCACTTATATTGGGCAGCAACAATATAGAAAGATGCCGCAAGCAGATGATCATGTTTATCACAATGATAAACGCCTCAATTCATACAGTACGAGAAGTCAATGGAAACCACTCTTGTATTTTTACCAAGAAAACTACATGAATATTAAATATAAAATGTTGACATTGAAAGACCATGTTAGGGATAGAGAAAATCTATCTGTCAGATCGCAAAGAGTCAACAACAATTTGATGGCATATAAGTAATCAAAATAATGAGCAACACCAGGAGCCCTGGTGGCACAGTGGTTAAAGTGCAGTATTGCAAGCAAACTGAAGGTCAACCCTGACCAGCTCAGAGTTAACTCAGCCTTCCATCTTTCCAAGATCAGTAAAATGAGGACCTAGATTGTTGGGGGCAAAATGCAAATAATGTCACATCGTAAACCAGTCAGTGAATGCTGCAAAGTGCTATAAGGCTGTATGTAAGCCTAAATGCTATTGCTATAACTAGAGAAATCATTATATGTAAATATAAACATATGCTGAAACAATCAACATTCAAAGCAGAACTTTGTTTAAGCAGATACCATTCCTATTCATTCTTGGGGCTGGAAAATGCCCATTTTTTTCAGTACTATGTTATGTCGTTTGCTTGCTCAGATTTTCTAGCCATCCTTCCATGTCATCTATATAACAATATTTTTCCCTTTATTTATAAAACATTCGTTTAGAATGTTTTGCACATCTTTTGCCAATCCTCATCACTGGTTTTTCTACTGTTGCCATTTATATCCTATTTTCCTGCAACCTACAGCAATGTAGATGATATCAGTTCATATTACCTGACATGTTTAGCCCTTTCACTCACAGTCAAACCTTCACTTTCACTTCTGTGTCTGTATTTATCAACTCCATTCTGTAAAATCACACCACCTTCATCCAGATGTCTTTTTGAATTTCCTCCCTAAACTCTTAGCACCCTATCCCAGCTTGAGTTATGTGCAGTCTTTATAAATATGCTCTCAGTTCCCTCATCCAGGTCACTTTTTTAAACACAGGACTATATAGGTGGAAAAAATGCAAATAATGCAAAGCCAGTGGTGCAGTACAGCACTCTTATTCAGATTAGGCAACATAGAAGTTAGAAGAGGAGGCCCAGGAGTCTCCTTTTTTCTTACGTTTTAGAAGAAAATGAATAAATTGCAGGAAACTGTTACTAATTTGCAACTATCATAAGGGCAGCAAAATGGAGCTCAAAAGCTGTTTATTGGCTTCCCCTGCTTTTAAAAGTTAGTGAATGAATAAATCTTTCCCTATAATGGTAATAGAAGCTCTAAATAAAAAAAAAACACATTGGATTATAGCATAAACATCTTAATAGTCAAGTATTAAATAAAATGGACTTAAAACCTGAGAGATAATTTTCAGTTTTGAATGGTAAAACAAATACTGGATCATAGTAGTATTTTTTTTAAAATCCTGAACATTGATTATATTTAGTTTAAGATGTTGTAATAGTTTTTTCTCCTGTTTATATAATGCCATTCCTTTAAATATTTGTACTCAATACTCCCTTTCAGTGTGTGTATGTGTGTGTGTGTGTGTGTGTGTGTCTGTGTGTGTGTGTGTGTGTGTGTGTGTAAATATATTGGTTGATTTGTATAAATTACTGCATAACATGATATTTTTGTAGCATGGTAATTTAATGGAAATTTAATTTTGGATGAAATAGAAACTGTATAATTCTAACTATTAGGACAGGTATCGCTAACAGAAATTTTCTTTAAATGTTACTTTTACCTTAGTAAAAGTATCATTTTTTGCAAAGTGAGTTATATCCCCTAAGTAGATCTCTATGTTTTGTATATTGTTTATGCAGGCTTCTAATAATGATGAATATTATAAACACTGATGTTTAGAGGCCCTCTCATCTTCGGTTTCCAGGTGCATAATACTGTTTTTGCAGCCTTATGATATAAAGTGGGCTGTAGCCTCTGAAATAGATTCTGAGGCTCAAAGAATAATGAATCCTTATTAAAATAAAGCTCTGAAACTAATTCTTTCTTTGTTCTAGTGGAGACAGTGACCTGATCTCAAAAATCTAACTGGAGAGTATGTTCAGTTCTCCTTAGTGGGACTAATCTGTTAAGTAAATCAGTTCTATTCAGAATTCCAGAATATCTCTGTAGAATAAGAGCAGCAGGGGCTGGAGAGATTGTTCTTGTTTAGCTGGATAAACTAGTTTGACCTTTTTGTCTTTTAAATCCAGACACTTTTTAAATTAGCTTATATCCTGTGCTAGTAATTGGCCATTTTAAATTTACATATATTTGAATGAATCTATTTGTGTAATTAACATATGCAAATTAGAAGTATGACTATGTTGTTCATGCCCATTGAATTTTAGGCATAAAGTTTTGCATTAAGTGGTAATTTTATGCAGTAACAAAACCCTGGTAGGCATAAGGTGCTTACTAAAAAGATTAAAGGATTCATCATGATTCCAACTAGTTTGTTTATTTTTTCTAGCAATAGTGGCTCTTCCAGATTTAGAGCTTTCGCCACACTTAAAAAGAAATCATAGCCCTTCATGTGATAAATAACTAGGCCTCAATCTGGTTATTTTTTTGGATTGATGATGCTTTCTTTAGTAATGTCTTAGCTTAGATGATGACAGATGTTATTAGTGTGTGGTTAGTTTTAACTAAGCCCTTTCTTTTCTAAATCTATATCCAGGTTTTATTTACTGTAGCATCTTCTGTTTCCCTGATATGACTGAGGGCTAGCTTAGGAAAGATAAACATGTGAACTAATCTTAAATAAAATTCTTGCCTTTGGCAGTCATCAGTAAATTCTTCAGTGTTTCTTTCAAGGCTTTGACATGTCAAGAAGTGTAAATCTATTCTAACAGCAAAATTCTTCTTGAATCCTCATGTGGTTATCAGTGTTTTGATCCTGAAGAAAATATACTAATTACTGAATACTTTGCCTTTTATTTGGTATTAAGTAAAATGCAAGGAGCAAATTCCAATTTCTTTTCCATTAAGAATTTTTCACATCTCATTTTTCTTATTTGCTATTACCAATATGATATAAACATATAAAACAGTACTAATTCTAAGTGTAGCATAATTTTCATTTGTGTATATTTTAATATTGGAATACATTCATCTTCCTCAAAACATCAACAATTCTTAAATTATTAGTGAAATATAAGTGTTATCTCTTGAACTCTCTGTCATAAGTTAGTGAAGATATTTTTATCTTCTCAGGATTTGTGTGCTAAATTTTAATTTGTTTTTAAAATTGTACTGATTTTGTTTTAACTTCATATCTTTATAGTGGAAGTGATCCTGAGTTGTTCCTTGCCTCTACAGAAGCCAGAACTGTCTACTAGTTGCAAAGAACTACTCACTCTCAATTGAGAAACATCCTAGAGTTGAGGATTGATAAACTGCAGGAGTAAAAGAAAATACGAATACAGCCCTCATGTGGCCCATTTGGAAAATTAATTGCTCACCCCTGTTTAGAGGAGTGTCCTGGTTGCCTTTGAAGACATCACGTGAGATTAATCTTTTTAGGATAAAGTGAGGAGTTTAAGATATATGATTAAGATTCATGTGATACTCTTTATGTATTGGAACACAAAAGATCATCCCAAAAGACCCCTTTTTATATAAAAGGCGGGAAGGGAAGGGAAGGAAAGGAAAGGAAAGGAAAGGAAAGGAAAGGAAAGGAAAGGAAAGGAAAGGAAAGGAAAG
>JANHFJ010006694.1:0-12319 GCA_032468195.1 Cerberus rynchops | reverse complement strand
AATAAGGGGAGAGGCAGTTTCTGTGAGCAAGGTAATAAAGATTAGGCTAGAAACAACTGCCTTATTTACAGGATTAATCCTGTAACGTTAATCTTTACAGGATTAACCCTGCAAAGTGGGAAACAAAACAAAAGGAGATTTCTTCTAATAATCGATTCTCCGAACTGCTTATAATTGTTACCACCGGTTCTATAGAACCAGTGCGAACCGGCTGATTTTCACCTCTGCTTTATTCTGAGAGGCAGCAAATTATGTTCTACATATGACCTATTGAGAACTAGCAACAGATGAGTATCTTTATGACTGTACCTGAAAATCTTCTAGAGGCACTTTGATGAACTCTGGTGTTTTAGATGGATGTTTGACTATTGTCATGATGATGATCATTATTGAACAAAAACAATATTTTCCAGTGAAACAAGAAATAATATATGCTTTTTCTATCTAATAACCTTTTATCTATAATAGCCTGGAAGAATAACTAATATAGTTTACAGCTCATTTTATTGGAACAGAGTAAGGGAACCATTTTGGTTCTCCTTGAACTCTCAGTATAGAGAGTTTCAATATAGTCTCTGTTCTGCATGTTGTAATTAGGACTAGTGTTAAAGGCATTTCCTTCTTTATTTGTATTCAGATCTAGTCAGTATTTGGTCTATATTTGGTATTTGGTCAATACTACTACAAAACAGAGTTGAAGGGAAATCAAGTCTGAAGCTCCTATTGTGTATGGTCTCTCAGAGCTCACAGTGGATGGGGAGAAATGGCCTCAAATTGAACTCTAACAAGATCAAATGACTGTAGGTTTGAATCCCTGGGAGATTCACAGAGTCACTTCATGAAGGAAATGACAATTTATAAATGTAATATAAATAAATAAATAGCATCTTTAGCCCTGGATGCAGTTGCACTTCCTCCTCAACAGATGCACAATTTGAGCGTCCTCTTGGGCTCACAATTCATGCTTGGAGAGCAAATGGCATCTGTGTCTAAGAAGGCCTTTCCCCAAATCCATTTTGTGTACCAATTGTACCCAGTTTCCACTATGGAAGTATGATGTGTCCAAAAATATATGTAACCGTTTGTAGATGTAAATGTAAGATGTAGAATTTTGTTACTGGAATTTTAGAAATAGTTAAAGCAAGACATAAAGCAGCTACAGTAGCATGTAATTAGGCTTCCCCAGTATTTGAATAAGATACCTCCTAATGCTTCCTTTGTACTTTTGGTATTTAGTGATTGAAATAAAGCACAATGACCAAAGATATTACAAAGTCAGTAGCACTTTAATTTGTATTTTATTAATCACAATACTAATTGAATTATGGGCATATTTTTCAGTCTAGAGGAATATATTTTCTTATTTATTATACCACAATATTTAATTAGAACATTAATGCTGGTCTTTTCATTGTGTTGTAATTGGCTATACAGCAGATGTAAAGTTTTGATTTATATTTCTTCTTGAAGTCATAAAAAACCAGAATCTGCATACAAAAATTTGTTATTAAAACCACAAATCAGCCAGTTTTCCCTTCCTCATTAAGGAAAATCCCTCCACTGACGGTGATGTTTGCTTTGAAAAATAATTACTGCTGAGTCTGATTTACATATTTGTATCAGGATCTCAGCAATAGTAGAATTAATTACAGATAGTCCTTGTTTAGCAACCACCTCATTTAGCAACTGTTCACAGTTATGATAGTGATGATAAAGTAACCTTACAACAGTGGTCACATTTATAATCTTTATAGGACTGTAAAGCCAAAGACTACTGAAGATCATGAACATAGTCGCAGTTTCACTTAATTACTACTTTGTTTAACAACCAAGTTGTTGGTTCTAATTCTGGTTGCTAATTGTTGTTGTTCATTGAGTCACGGTGGCACAGTGGTTAGAGTGCAGTACTGCAGGCTACTTCTCCTGACTGTCAGCTGCCTGCAGTTTGGCAGTTCAAATCCCACCAGGCTCAAGGTTGACTCAGCCTTTCATTTTTCCAAGGTGGGTAAAATGAGGACCCAGATTGTTGGGGGCAGTATGCTGACTCTGTAAAACCGTTTAGAGAGGGCTGCAAAGCACTATAAAGCAGTATATAAGTCTAAGTGCTATTGCTACTTGTAAATTCTTGCTTGCCTCTGTAGAATGGGCCCCTCTCCCTTCCTCCCTGCACAGATCCAAGAGCTAGGCCTATGAACCAACAAATGGGATCTCAAAATACGGGACAGTGCTGAGTAGAATGGGAGACGGGTTTGTGGAGTAAGCCAAAGGAAGGAATAGTTGAGCTGATATAATTAACTCTATATAGAGTTTGGCAAACTTTATGCCAGTAAATAATATATACGTGCACATAATACAGCCTAAAGGGAATATGGGTTGATACTGTTGCTTCCCATCTCCCTCTAGTGTTCTAGACTTAGACAGTATTTCTCTCCTTTCCATCTCATTGCAGGCAAAAGGTCCATGGACCTTCTACAGTAGCTTTGCAGCCCTTGTGGCTTATGGCCCACATTTTAGGCAGCGTTGGCAAAAAAGTTAATGTTCATATATCTAAACCAAAATAAAATACATTATCATGTCCATTTTGTACCATGACAGTAAAGAAAGATTGTTTTGTCACCATTGTAGCCTTGGAATATTGCCCAGACAAGCTTTTCCTAGTACTGTAATGCCAAATCTAATCTGTTTTAGCTCTTCAAGAATCCTTGAATGTACATATTTGCAAAAGTACTCTTCTCATGAAGGACAAATTTCAGCTTATAAAGTGGAGGGCGAGAGCTACGGACTTAGTTGAGCGCTAGAAACTTGCTTGAGTGCAGCATCTTCTACTACCAGCGTGCTCAATCTTTGGCCAAATATTGGCTGAGAAGAAGCAAAGACGAAAGGTCTCAGTGCAACAGCAGCTGCAGACTGAATAATAGTTAGTCATCTTCAATTCATTCAGGTGCCTCCAAGGGGAGGAAATATTACCAATATGTAAGTAAAATTTAATTTCTTGCTTCTCATTTGCAGGTAGATACAACTTCAGATTCAACTTTGGACAGCATTGTATTCTTACTAATGAAATGCCTTTACAATCCCAGTCTTTGTTTTTCAGATGAATTTGCTAATAAGGAAAAGAAACATTCATTCTGGTATACAAGAAAGTTTTCTCCAGTTTTGCTGGAACTGGATCTAATGTTTAGGAGCTGGAACTTTTCCTTGGGTTTGCTTTTGGAAAACATCTTGTGAGATATGCTACTCCCTTTATTTCTCTTCTGTCCTCTTCCCCCCCCAAAAGCTTAATATTATGGAGATACGTAGGTGGTTTATCTGTGAATATTTGATTTTTTAAGTACAGCAAATAACTGTTGCCTCTGTAAGATCAGTTATTTAATTTTTTTAAACATTATCTTCAGTTTTTAGTTTCAGGAATACAATCCTTGACTTTGAAATACAGAAGCAGCACTAGAAGGAAGTCAGCAGGAGCTGATTTTTCCAACTCTACTCTGGCATTAGTCTTCTGAGACCATTGAAAACATCTCTATTAAATTCTCTCTCCTGATTAATAGGTTTAACTTTGTTGCAGGTGACTAAGAAAATGGAGATAGTAAACGTTAGATAGAAGCACTTTCTTTCTCATAAGTTTTATTCAAATTTCTTCCTACTTAGGGCTACCTTGGGAAGAGGATGTAAATTTGAGATGTTCACTTTCTTCGGAGCCATTCCTCTAGCACTATTATAATGAAATCCAATCTATTTTCTGGAATCAATGGACAGTGGAAGCTCTCTTGATAAAATTAAAGTACCTGCTTATTGGGATAACTCTCTGAAATAAATGATTTTATTTTCTTGGATCAAGGGTTTTTAATGTTATTTTTCAATATAGAGAACATAGTAAACTAACAGTGGATGATAGTAAATGTTGATTACATATTTTAAGAAGCAAGAAATACTTGCTTCTTAAGAAGTAGCTAAGAAATACTTAGATATTATAGATTTGTAAGAAATTTAGAAAGTAGCCCTGACTTAAAATGAATCAGAATGTTAAAAGATAAATATTTTCAAAACTTGAGACTATTTCAGGTGATGTTTTCTTTTTCCATCAGTTGTACTTTATTTATTCCTAGGTTTTTCTTGCTTTTACAATAAGCATCAAGTGATTTTTCCCCCCCAACTCATTCTTTCAGTAACATATCCAGTAATTTCTGGCGCTCTTGCTAGACACCTAAAAGCTTGTGGGTGGCTGTTGCAGTTGGGGAGAAAGCAGGCTGCTGGAGACAGCTGATGTTCTGAAAGGAAACTGTTCCTTCCTGTCATGGCAGCTGGAAAACAGCCGCAAAAGCTATAGTTGCTATTGTAGAAGTGTAACTACTTGTGGGTAATGGCTTGTATTAGGCCTTGTGACTAACTAATGCAGGGGTGTCAAACTCACATCGTCATGTTGTCACGTGACGTATTGTGACTTCCCCCCTTCGCTAAAATGGGGGTGGGGGTGGCCACAGAGTGATGCATCCAGCCTGCAAGTCACAAGTTTGACACCCCTGCACTAATGTAATACACCAGTCTGTCTGATGTTTGATACAACTTCTGTTAGACAGGTACCAGATCCAAATGTATATATCAATATCATAGATTAATGATATATAAAAGACCTTGCTCGGATCACCCAAGAATGCATGGTATAAGGCTGCAACTGGAATGTTGCCATTTTATTTTATTTATTAAATTCGTTTTGCTGCAAAATGACTCTAGGTGGCTTATAACAATTTAACTTTAACTTCCATTCCCACATCAGGTGATTTATTGGGATTCTAGACTCTAAAGTCTTTGCACAGTTTTCTTCTCACTCTGCATCATCACAGCACATTGTGTTTCTGTATAATTTGTAATGTGGGATTGTTTATCATCTCATCTCATGTCAATTCCTCTCTGTAGAAATTAGATGTTTCTTTGTACAGAGGTAGGCATGCTTACTTATTATTGTTGATCTGTTTCTGTAATTTAAATGAATGCAGCAAGACTAAAATATAAGAGGCAACAAAGAGTTGAAAATTAGAGTGATAAACCTGATTTTATTTTAAAAACCTCCATGGAAGAATTCCAGTATATTGTTCTTGTTCAGCACCATTTGACAAAGCCAGCAAAAAGAGTGTACTTGGTATCTGCAGACAACTTTTCATGCTGTAATTTTAAAAATTCTGGCTTCCAATTTGCTTTGACTAATTGGAACTTACAAACAAGACAATGGCTCTAATGCTGGAAAAGGCAAGAGGAAAGGGAAGAGAATAGAAAACACTGTAATAACGAGGCTAAAATATATTTAAGCCCTGCTTCTTCTTCATCTTACTTCCTCTATTTTTCCTAAACTAGTTTAACCCTTGCTTCCTAGAAATCTACCTCACATCAACGTTAAAATTTTAGATTAAGAGTGGAGAAGGGAGGGTGGTTACTTTTTAAAAAAAAGTCTTATTGATGAGGCAGCTATTCAAATTTAAAGGGGGAAGAATGATTCAGAGTGTGCATGTTACAACCCTAGGAAAAAACTTAAAATAATTGTAGGCAGGTGCTATGTACTCAAAAAAGGCTTTTCTTTTTTGAATGAATGGTTGCACAGCCCTGTTATTGATACACGTTCAATTGTATATATAACAGTTCATGCCTAACCTATATCAAATTTTGCAGCACAATAGAATACTTGAAATAAATTATCTAAAAATATTGTTCAGGTTAGTTTTCCAAAACCAGAACAGAACTGGACCACATATTTGATTTGGGGAAAGAGCAACAAAATAAAGATTGAGTTTGAAAATAGGCAAGGCCAAGCCAAAGACTGTGGAGAAATCTTATAAAATCCCTGAATTCTGGGCAGCAGCTAAGAATGCTACTGATTTTTCCTTTCTAAGGAATGTTTCTTCCTCATTCTTAGCCACCAGACCCGGAGCAGCGTTATTAAGGAGTTGGAAAGAATTCCAAAAGCAATGCTTTTATGTTTTTCCTTGTTTTCATTAGGAGGTGCTAAGTTATGGCCGTGTGGATCCAAGCTCAACAACTTCAAGGAGACGCTCTAAGACAAATGCAGGCCTTATACGGACAACATTTCCCCATAGAGGTTCGCCATTACCTCTCCCAGTGGATTGAGGCACAGCCATGGTAAGTGTGTATGAAACCTGTTTGTCCAGCAGAATTTTCAGCCTTGCAGAGGGATGATATGGAATGGGATATTTATCTTTTATGATTGAAACAAACCTTTGTCTTGCATTATACAGGAAGCATATTACTTCAGCTGTATTGTTCTGGTCTTGAGTAATGTTTTCTCCCCTCAGATTATTTTACTGCAATGATAACCATCATTAAGCAATGCAGTCACATGACATCACATTTTACATCTCATTGCTTATTGATGAAAATTATATTCCACTTGTGGCCGTAATTCAAATACTGCTTAGAGTTCCTGCACATTGTATGAACATCCAGAAATGGAAACATATGCTGCCTTTGTCTTCTCATTTTAATCCAGATTATATGAAAGGCTCCTTTATTGTCCTCAATAGAGTACTAACTTTCCTGAGCGTATCTTTCTGCTTTGTGATCCAATTTTCAGGGATTCTATAGATCTTGACAATCCTCAGGAGGGTGTCAGAGCTGCACAATTGTTGGACGGACTGATTCAGGAACTTCAAAAAAAGGCAGAGCACCAAGTGGGTGAGGATGGCTTCCTTCTAAAGATCAAACTTGGTCATTATGCTACTCAGCTACAGGTAAGCTACAAAGGCTGGGAGTTTGGAAGGTTTAAAAATGGTGTTTTCAAACTTTGCTGTGAGTGAAAGGCTACTTCAGAGGTGAAATTCAGCCGGTTCGCACTGGTGGTAACAATTATAAACAGTTTGGAGAACCAGTTATTGGAAGAAATCTCCTTTTGTTTTTTTTCCCCCCACTTTGCAGGGTTAATCCTGTAAAGATTAACTTTACAGGGTTAATCCTGTAAATAAGGCAGTTGTTTCTAGCCTAATCTTTTTTGCCTTGCTCACAGAAACTGCCTTTCCCCTTATTACATTGTAATTTTGCTGAAGTTTAATTCTGTGCTTGATGATGTTTAATCCTGTGGCCATGCCCACAGAACCAGTAGTAAAAAAAATTGAATTTCACCACTGGGCTAGTTTCCCACTTTTTCTACCCATTCTTAGGTTGTTCACTCTTTCTTTACAGAATACATATAAACACTGCCCTCTGGAGTTAGTACGCTGTATTCGACACATCCTATACCACGAGCAACGTCTAGTGCGAGAAGCTAGAAATGTGAGTATGATTTGTTTCCTTTTGCATAATTGTTTCTCCTTCCTATATACTTAATATGGCTGTGTGTGTGTTTGTGTGTGTGTGTTGGCAGTAATATCCATACTTTTTCTGTTCTTAAATGTCTGTATTTACAGAGCCCTTTAATGGCCAGCAGCATGGCTGATGCCGTGACTCAGAAGCATCTTCAGATCAACCAGACTTTTGATGAATTACGCCTGTTCACCCAGGACACTGAGAACCAGCTGAAAAAGCTTCAGCAGCATCAGGAGTATTTCATCATCCAGTACCAAGAGAGCCTTCATCTGCAAGGTATATCTGTGGGAATAGACAAGGAACATTTCCAAGATTGTAGTTCTAATACTAATATCCAGTCTTCACAATATGAATACTAACATACAATGATGCAGTACTAACATACAATGATGCAGTAACATACACCTGAATATGAAGCATTCCACTGTCAATTCTGGCATCTCCCGGTAGGACTAGAACAGACCTCTGTTGAAAATTCTGCAGAACCATTTTAAAATGAAGAGAGCTGGATGGATGGTATTTCTGTCAATGTTCTTTAACTGGATTTTTAAAGAAAGTAGTAGATAACCCTTGACTTACAGCCAGTCACTTAGTGATTGTTCAAAGTAACAATTGACCTAAAAATGGGACTCACAACCTGGATTGTGACAATCAGGTCCCCCTCTATGGTCATGTGACTGAACTTAGGGCACTCAGCTGTAGGCAGCATCATATAACCATGTTTTACAATGGCTTTGCTGAAAACTGGCACATCTGTTTTTGGCAAAACTGCGTCCATAATGAACCACTGGTTTGCATAATGACCATGAAATTCACCTAACAATCACAATGTTACACTTTACAACTGTGGTATTCACTTAATGGCTGCCATAAAATAGGTTGTCAGAGTGGGTCAGTCATGTGACCAATCTGTTTAACAATCATTATGACATACAATCGTAATAGGCAATATGTTGAGGACTACCTCTAAAACAACCAAACAGATAAACTTCAATGAAGGAACTCTCTTCTGATATGTGGGAGTTGAGAACTGATTGAGGTAATTCAAGGCAAGGATTAATTTTATGCTTCCTTTTTAGCCCAATTTAGCCAGCTCTCTCAGCTAAGCCCACAGGAGCGTATGGTCCGTGAACCTACTTTGCAGCAAAAGAAGTCATCCCTGGAAGCTTGGCTACACCGGGAGGCTCAGACTCTGCAACAGTATCGTGTAGTAAGTCCCATCCTCCCAAGTCCTAATTCTGACTTTATATTTTCTTTTTATTAGGCCTTTGTTGTTGTTGTTGTTGTTAATAGCAAATTCAAAATGGTTTTTGTACTCCTCAGGAACTGGCTGAAAAGCACCAGCAGACACTGGCTTTGCTTCGCAAGCAACAGACTATAATCTTGGATGATGAGTTGATCCAGTGGAAGAGGAGGCAGCAACTAGCAGGAAATGGTGGTCCTCCTGAGGGGCCTTTAGATGGCCTACAAGCATGGTAGAGAGCATGAGAAGGAACAGGGGTTAGACAGGAAATAGGATGTACAAGAAGAGCAAGCAGAGCTGGGTGGGTGGGGGAAATTAAGCACGTCATCAGTTTAGAATCCTCGTGTTACCACACATTGTCTAAGTCCAGACTTCTTGAATTCATGCTTCTCTGCCATGTGCTCACCTCTGCTTTAACTTCTTCCACTCACCTATCTCTTCCCCAGCTCTGCTCTATTGGTTGCCCTGCACTGCACTGCTTACTCCTGCTCCCCATCACTACACCCTTCAGCTCCCAATTCACCTTCACCATCTTCTTTCTCCCATTGTAGGCCTTCCTTGTGCAGAATGCAGGACAACCAAAAGGGCAGAAGTGGGGTCAGATAGCCAGGTGGGGGGAGAGGTGACACACATTATGTTTGTGTTCTTGGCAGGCTGCAAGTGCCCACATTTTGATTAAGTTACAGCTTGAATGGCTGTAACTTTGAGTTACAATTATAAGTACAATTCATTCAACACCATTGTAACTTCCAACAGTCACTGAACAAACAGTGATCAAGTGAGGACTACTTGCAAGTTATATCTGTAAATGGTTTCTAGCAATCTAGCTGAATATTTTTCACTTCTTTTCTGTGAGAAAGTTATATTGCCAGTGTTATATCACAAGAATGTTTGCATTCAGCATAACATTATGGCTGCTATAACTTGTTCTTACTTCCTGGTATCTTTTCTGTAGAATTTTCAGGACTGCATCCTGGCCCATAGATTGATGACAAAAAGAAAAAAAGAAAAGAAAAGAAAAACAACCCCAGAAAAGGAGATTACTATTAATCTGAGTTTGGAACTCTTTTTAAAATAACCTCATCCCTGTCTCTTCTTTATGTCTTCAGGCTCAGTTCTAATTCAAATTAAATTCATGGTTGATCCAACAATTATATTGTACCGCATATCCATAACATCAAAAATCCACAAGCAAAATGAAATAATCAAATTTAAAACCATACTTAACAACCATAGATGGCTACTACACAACATAATTTGTCAGGGCCATTTATTTTTATATGATTATCTCTTGAAATGCAAAACAACATTATTGTAGGATTGATCCAATATCCTAATTTAATTGAACCCAAATAATAAACAATAATGATGGATAGTGAAAAAAAATTGCAAAAGGGAGCCCACAGTCTGTGTATAATATGATACTTCTCTTGAATTTATAATCTGAAGTAGTTGTCAGATGGTGTGGTTTTAGGCAGCTTGAACTTTATCTGTTTTTTTTAAAATGACATTCATAAATATTCAGCATAATGGTTGAAGATAGCATGTCTTGGCATCATTAGGAAATATGTCTCATGTTGGGATTATTTTCTCTAGAGGTTTTTGTGCTTCCCATCACAGCTTCTTTCCCTAGGCCTCACTAATCCTTGTATACCTGCCCCCTCTTCTTTTCCTAATTCTAAAGTTATTAATCTTTCAAGAATTACGGCGATACGTTAGTCTTTCACATGCCACAGGATTCTTCATTGTTTCTGACAAACTAGAATACAATGAGTTTCTTCCCTAGGTGTGAAAAACTGGCTGAATTCATTTGCCAGAACCGCCAACAAGTACGCCGTGCTGAACACTTATACCAGCAGCTGCCTATTCCTGGACCAATTGAAGAGTTGCTGTCAGATGTTAATGGCACCGTAACAGACATAATTTCTGCGCTAGTCACTAGGTAGGATTGTGTTAGATATATTTGCTTCCTATAAGGGGTGTGTAATAATCTGTGGATAGTTACTGATATATTTTTGATATGCAGAGTTTTCCTCTTCAAGGGATGGACTGGTTGTTTGAATAAATGCTTTTTTATGAAGTTGCTTTGGTGATAATCTATTTCTGGTTTTGTTGGAGTTCTAGTTATTTCAGAGCCTTTTTGCTTATCTAGTATGGGTTATACACAACTTATTTTGCCTGTTGTGGGTGTTACTATGATATTTGAGTACAACTAGTCCTTGATTTAGGACCATTTGTTTAATGAGAGTTCAAAGTTATGGCATCAGAAAAAGTGATCTATGACCCATCCTCAAAATTACAACTGTTGCACTACTCCTGAGTTATGTGATCACAATTTGGGCTCTTGTTTTATGACAGTTGTAGTATCTAGCAGTCATATAATTGCAATTTGCAAAACTTCCCAGCCAGCTTCCGACAAGCAAGGTCAATTGGGGAAGCTGGGTTTCCTTCATTCATTCAATGACCACAAAAAAATGGTTGTAACATTGGGTCCAATCATGTGATTTGCTGAAAGACTGTATCACTTAATGGCCAAAATTCCAGTACCTGTTGTGTTCATAAGTCAAGGTCCTGTACTTTGTTGATTTGTAGGTATTTTTATTCATTGGGGTTTGTAGTTTGCCATTGTTTTCTTTGCTGATGAGAGGTAAATACTGAGTCACAAAAGCTGGCACATTTATTTTTGCATTATTTTGCACCTTCTGTAACTAATGACTTGGTTTTTCCTCCCCGCTTCTCTCCTAATAGCACATTCATAATAGAAAAGCAGCCTCCACAGGTGCTAAAGACTCAGACTAAGTTTGCAGCGACAGTACGACTGCTGGTTGGAGGAAAGTTAAATGTTCACATGAACCCACCACAAGTAAAGGCCACCATCATCAGTGAGCAGCAAGCCAAAGCCCTACTGAAGAATGAGAGTACCCGCAAGTATGTATGTTTCTTATAGGCTAAGGAAATAAAGGAAGGGACGACAGAATCCATTTCTCTTGAATCAGCTTTCTTACTGCTTACTATCCTCCATAAGTCCGGGTTTCCAACCCCAACACTTCTGAAGGAAAAGCTGTCAGAAGATGTGAAGAGTAGAAATTAATACATAGAAATATGGCATTAATATTCTTAAATAGAAACATAATCATAGTAACTTTGAAAATTAAATTGGCAAGGTATCTTAAATATTTTCACTGTTTATGCAGGATGCTAAAGTATTACAGGCAAGAAAGTTAGTTTGAATTTCAATCCAACTCTCAGGACTGGGAGTTTTAAGCCTTCTTATTTGACTTCTTCTTTGCTGCTCTTACAACCTGTGACTAAGTCAACTGTCATTATTTATATCCTTGTTACAGTTTGTCAGTATTTGGTTGGAGAAAACTTTCTCCTGAGGAGGTAGAAATTTGAAATTAGAAACATTATAGGAGATGTTTAAATTTACCTAAAGGGTTAAGTGAAGGGCAATAGAGTGAAAAGTGACTGCTTGGCTTTAGGTAATTCAGTGTACATTGCACATTTATTTGCTTGTAACAGATCTCAGAATTTTGAAAAGCAGATTTTATTAAGCCGTGAGAACCAATCTAAAATCTAGTACAAAATTTACACTCTCGGTGGGAGATAGTAAAGTACCAATGGTGTACTGGCTTGCATTCAAGTAGCTGCCATTTCTTTTCTTTTCTTTTTCTCTCTTTTTTGGCAGTGAGTCCAGCGGTGATATCTTGAACAATTCCTGTGTTATGGAATATCATCAGGCAACTGGAACACTGAGTGCTCATTTCC
>JANHFJ010006693.1:29053-39940 GCA_032468195.1 Cerberus rynchops | reverse complement strand
GGAGCTTGTAAACATACAAATTTCCTGGAGCAGTACCTCTGTTGTCATATAAATTATCAACGAAATGACTGGGCAGATCTCTTGCCATTTACAGAAGTCACATACAATAATTCTGTCCATAGTAGCACAGGGTTTGTGCCATTCCGTGTGGCTATCAGCCTGGACTTTGCTTCTATTCCAGAATTCCCTCAACATAACCCTTCAGCATGCCTCATTAGCTGACTGGGTGAAAACTTTGCAAAACACCTGGCCAGTTGTCTTTAAGGCAGTAGTAAAGGCAAGGGAGGTGTGCAAGAAATATGCTGATAAAAAGACAAGAGTTCAAAGTGGGGGATAAAGTATATTTCTCCAACAAGTTTCTACAGTCCAGGCAATTATGTAAAAATTAGGATCAAAGTATATCGGGCCTTTCCCCGTCATTAAGAGTTATAAACCCAGTGATTGTGGAACTGAAATTGCTAAAAAACCTTTAAAGTATCCATCCAGCTTTCCACTTCCGCCTTTTGAAGATTGCAACTACATCACCCTTGCATCCCACAACAAAAACCACTACCCCTCCCTTATTAACTGAAGGGAAACAACATTTTGAAGTCAAAGAGATTCTTAACTCCTGCCTCCATAGAGGCAAACTGCAATACTTAGTTTTATGGAACAGAGTTTTAGGACAATGTGGATTGATGGTCACCATGTGCACTCAGCCTATCTCACTCACCAATTTCACAACTAACTAACCCAAATAGTTATACTGACCAATCCTTGCTCTTTTTTCTTTCCTCTAGGGATAGCCATTTTCAGAAGGGGCAGAATGTTAGGACTACCATCCTGCTACACCATACATTGCTTGCTGTCAGCCTGCCATACTCGGGGAGTGGATTGCGAGGTGGGATAAGGATGTGCAAAAGAGGAATCAAAACTAGACATTGTGCTGTCCTGTGAGAGCCACCAGCCATGCCAAAGTCACATTATAGAATGCAGAACCATCCAGCACACAAAGACCAGCTGTTAACCAAACAATTTGTTAGCACCTAATTGGATAGTCAAAGATAATCAAGGGGAAAGATGGGAACAAGGAAAAGGTTAACCAAATGCTTTTGACGTGAAAATTCCAGATCCAGCTTTGCTTCTTCTTGGCTTTAGTAAATTGTATTTTTGCTAACAATGGATTTGAGAGTCTTCTTTTTCTAATTGTCCAAGTAAGGATGGTTGACAGTAGTCAACATATGATGCAACTGGTTGGCATGGCTTTTACAAAAAAGTTTTTTTTCCTCATTGAGTCAATGATCTGATATTTGACAAAAGAAACACAAAACAAAATACAAACTAGGGAAAATTCATTTACATGTACTAGGTTTCTTTACAACAGATTGTTGAAATAAATTTGTTCCAAAGCATTCAGAAGAGATTAATTTTGAGAAAAATTCTAAGAATCTAAGACAGCTTCTTGAAGAGAGATTCAAACAAATCTGTTTGAAACTAAAAATAAAGATAGCTTTTTGAGAAAACAGCCAGCCTCTGGACAGAATGATTGGAGCAACTGGTAAAAAAAAAGTAATGTTCAAGGACATATAAGAGAAGAAGTGAAAAGTTGTGGAAGGTTTTGAAGACCAGAATAAGGAATCACTATTAAATATTTGATAAGGATTTAAAAATGGAGGAATCTTTGTGAAATATGTTTTTCTAGAATGCATGTGATTCATTTCTGGCTGTTCATTTGATAATTAGGAAAAAAACCCTACAAACTGAATATTGAATATAAAATACCAATTATTTTCTATCTCTATAAAATTTAAATTTTTTAAATCTTTGTTGTATTATTTTATGTAATTATTTGCTTTTATTAGTGGAAATATCTTGAAGTTCAAACCTTTATCTTAAGTGAACATTTCATTCACACCTGTTTCTGTCCAATTTATGACTCAAAAAGATCACACTTGTAACATGCTCATATTTGCAGAATTGTACTTTACCACCAATCCTTCTATATATGAATATTGTTTTTCCTTGATATCTAAAGCTATTGCATATAGAGGCAGCAGCACAGATTTAGAATAATAATCGGCCCAATACACTGGAGATCAGGCTGCTTTGCATATATTCTAGTGCACACTCAATATTTCCTATAACAGCAAATTTCATGTTTGTGTATGAATTATCACATTTTGACAAATTTTATAAATCTTGTATATGAAACAAATTTAAATTCAACATTTCTAAAGGAAACATTGTGGCTTTTAATTTTTAATTTTAATTTTTTTTAAAAATTTAATTCAGTATCCTTCCTGCTCTCTTTCCTCTCCAGCCTGATGATGTCTGCATAATTCAAAGGGATGTTCACTATTCTGAATATTTTACTTGAGTCATTGTAAAAACTGTCCTGAATAAACTAGAACACTGCATTTCAAAACTACAGTTATTTTGATGCCGCTGTGTAGACAACACCTTTGTCATCATCAAAAGAAATGCACTGAAAGACTTCCATATGCTATTGAACTCCATCTTCCCAGAAATACAATTCCCAACGGAGGAAGAAACAGCCAAACAATTACCATTTTTAGATGTGCTTGTCAATAGGCAGGAAGATGGAAGCCTAGAAACCACAGCTTATTGTAAGGCCACCAACACTCCACGCATTCTCAGTTTCAACAATAACCATCCACTGTCACACAAAAAGAACTGCATCAGAACACTATATGGCTGGATGAGAACCCACTGCAGTACCCCACAAACTACAACTGGATAGAAGGTACCTACATGAACAATTCAAGCATAATGGGTACCCGCAAACATTTATTACAAAAATGCAAAGGAGAAAAAAGAAAAAAGAGAAGATAAAAGAGCAACTACACCCTGCCATACATTTTGGAAGCAGGAGAATGCAGCTTCCAAGATCTGCAAGTGGGTATTATACACTGCCCACAGGCTACCATACGAGGACAGTTATACATTGTAAAGATTGCTTGGAGCTGGAAGATTCTTCCGATGTAATCTATTGGATACCCTGCATGGATTGCCCCTGCAACTATGTAGGAGAAATGGGGAAAAAGCTAACCACCAGATTGCAAAAACAGATGCGTACTGTCAGACGAGGAAACCCAAACTCATTGGTAGCCTCACATTGCAATGAACAATGTACCTTTAATTTTGCAGCTATTAAGATAATTATCTACACACAGATAACCAGGGAAATTATTGAAGCCTGGCCCCTTGTCAGTTGACAGGAATATTTACCATCAGTTTAACAAGTACTTAGGAGCTGAGGACTTGGCAACACAAAGAAATAACAGCCAATAGCCAACTATCAACACACCAATCAGCCAATAGGAAAGCACCACATAAACATGATTCACAGAATTGCCCAAAGTACATATTCCAGTAGAGAGAAATTCTCTGAAGAGGGGCTCCAGCATGAATCTGAAAGCTTGGAAGAGTAAATATGTGGTCCCAGTGATCAACACAATTTCAACCTTGCATCATTACGTATATTTGCCTTCATTCATAAAGGTATTACCCTATAAAATACATTCTTTTTCTTTTTCAAGACTTTTGATTCTTTCAAGACTTTGTATGCAGTACTTTGCTCATTTTGCTTGAATGCTGAAAAATTCATCCCAATCTAGGGTCTTCCTTTCTTAGGCATGCGTAAAGACTGGAAGAAATACCTTTCATCAGCCCTGTACACTCTTCATATAATATCTGTTATAACTTGAACAAATGTTGACACAAACTTTCCAAGCAATAACAACACAAATCATTCCACCAACCTATGATTTTCCCTCCCTTTTCTCCTTAAACATTTAGTTAGTAAGAGGCTGAAAAAGAAAATATTACCCAGTAATTTTAATGCCTCTTTACATAAAATGATAAATGTGTATATTCACTGTGAATGTCACAGTTTCTTTATGGTCTCACATGTAGAAGTATTTATTAAAGTACACACTTTATTGCTAAAGAAGCTAAAATAATACACATATAATCCAGACCAAAGGAACTTTTAGAACATTGTCTTTACGAAATGTCTGGCAATTTGTGTATATCAGGACATAATTGTAAAATAAATTTACCACTGAACTTATATAGAATAAAAACAGTTTCAATATGAAGCTGTCTGATAACACCGTTCAGCTTTTTACATGCTAAATATTTTCAGCAGCTGTACATTAATATAAGGATGATGTAGAGTGTGAAACATAGTTAATAAGTTAAAAATTATTATTTCTGATAGTTAATAATTAAAAACATGTTTATAATCGTATTCCTTAATTAGTTATAATAATGGTACAAAATCATGCAGAATAATTCTAGTATGTTGAGAACAGTTTAAAAAAAATAACAAAAAACTATAGTTAAAATCAATGTCACTAGATAATGGTGATGCATACTATCTCATGCCCAGTATTGTTATAATTGAGTGGTAATAAAATGCTTATAAAGAGAAATCAGCTGTGCCATATTAGATTGATATTTCTATCTATTCCAGCAAGATATATATATAAGTGGGGGGGGGACTTAGATGGGAATATTAAGATAATTTTTTCCTTTGTTACTCATGTTTAAAGAATAGTGTCTTATATCTGAAGTCAAAATGAGGCTAACTGAATCGTCAGTCTCCATCTTTACTTGTTCCTAAACAATAGACACTTTTCTCTGTTCCTAATACCAATGTTAGAAGTGAACATGCCCAAACGAAAAAAAATATCCACTTTTCGTTTTTAGAAATGTCAGCCAAGCATAATTTCATCATTAGAATTACATCATCCTGGATAAAAGATTAAAGTTTATTACACATAAAGTAAACAATAGCAGCCTATCATAATCAGCTGAATTATAATTATAATTAATAATTATTGGCCTAGCTAGTCTTTCACACTTCCATTTAGTTTAATGGGGCATGCTCAGAAAATTCATAGTGGGTTTTCCCTTACATTCTTAAAGAAAAAGACTGTAGTTTATATCATGGAAAGTACTGAAACAATATTAGGAAAACTCTATTAATTTTTCAAATCAAACTATGAGCTCTAATTTACAACTTCAACCCAAAAACACAAGAACCAAATTATATTACATATATTTTAAAAAGTAACATTTGTATATATTAATGCTACATTCCTATTCCAAAAATGGTATCTGTAAAAATGAAATGTCACAGGAGTTGCTAAATGACATTCGATTCTGCAGAGGAATTTTGCAAATGTCTTTGTAATAGAAAATTAAGTTGCATTACTAGTCTGTTAAAATAAAACACCCAAATTCAACTTTGGTTTATAGATACAGGCCTCCTGCTGCATCTTTGTCCACAGGGAGTTGCCTCATTCATTACAGTAATGAAGCTGATTGGCATCTGCATATCAGATCACATGCACATATCCCTGAATAAAGTAGGCAAAACCTTTTGGCATCCATCCAGTTTTACTCTACTACTCAATCATGTAAACCATGGGAAGAGTCTCTTTCCAAAATGTCTTATCAGCTAGTGGAGTGCTAGAGAGGGGTACTATATGTATATTAAGCATCAGGCAATAACAATGGCTATTTCCAGCCCAATGGTACTGGGCAAGCTGAATGTCTAGATTTGTTAACACATAGGAGAGCTCATGCAGTTGGCAGATTTTATCTTAATTTTCACAATTTGCAATTCTCTATAGTCTCTATAGTCAGTCTCATTGCACTTTTGATGAAAGAAAAACTTGACTTAAGTATTTTGGATGAGAGCTTGAGCTTGCTGTTTTCTTTTTCTTCTTTTTGCTGTGCTTCTTGTGTTTCTTTCGCTTTTTTGTTTTATCCTTTAAAAAGGGAAATATCAAAAGACAATTATTATATACTGAAACTACATGATTCCAATTCACGTTTTATCTCTCCAAATGCATTTTCAATAAAAGAATTAAAGCCACTGAATATTATAAGCCCATCTAAATTAAGAATAACAAATAGCGCTCTACTAGAAGATTTATAAAAGGCGCTGTCCACAGATTTATCTCTGAGTTGTTTTTCTTCACATATAAAATTCTAACTTTAATTCTTCATATCACATTTCATTAATCAGAAAAAAAATATCCAAGAAACCTAATTCATAATTTGTTGCCAAGTGATATTAGCAAGGCTATATTAAATAATCTAATTTGATTTGTTAATTCACTCTATCTCTTATTACCTGGTTAGGACTATTGTATTCAGGAAAAAATAACCTTTTTAAATCTCTAGATTCAATCATTTAAATTTAATACTTAGTGCTCATTATTTATTTAATGGATTTATATTGCATATTTCTGTTAAGTATTCCAGGCACTGTACTCCTTCTGCAGTCCTCATATTTTCTGACTGATATACTTACTCTAAGAAGGATTAAGTATTTATCTATATATTGTGTGCATTATGTAATAGTTGAAAATCAGTCAATTATTGATATAGTAAAGTCAAGAGAAACTCAGAGCAATTGAAATAGGGAGGTTTGCCCCAGCATAAATACATGCTGATATAAAACATTTGGAGTTTAAAGTTCTTAGACAAATAAAAAAGCTTACATTTTTCTCTTTTTCTTCACTGATTTTCTTCTTTTTTGCTTGTATCTAAGTGTGAAGAAGCAGAGTGATAGAATATACATTTTACAAAAAGGCTGAACAACTGAAATAGCAATCACAATGGAAATGTTGTTTAATAATAATTTGGAAAAAAGGACTACTTCTCCAATAGCTATTTTGTATTATCTGGCAATTTCCTGTTTCTAATCCTGCTGCCATGCCTAAAATTTTTAGGAACATCACAGCCAACATTTTGGAGCTCTACAGTCTAGAAAGAACTATACAAGAAAGATATTTGGAAGGTTTCTTAATTCATAGTTATTGAATAGCACATTTGGGGAAAATGGACAAATATTTCCGCATATGCATATGAATGGAGAACTTGATGAACGTTTTTAAATTGTGTAAATGCTCTGCTTTATATTTAGACTGACCTCCTCTGTTTGAATTGATTCCAATGAAGAGTCTGATGGCAATAATTCTTCCATGTGGTCTGTTTTTATTCTTTTCCTAACAACACTTTTGGAATCCTAGTTAAGATAAAATATTTCGTTATGGTCACCTTTGAAAACTCACATTTCCTCTGATAAAAAACAGGACTAGCCCCTTTTTCTTCAACTTTATTGTTCTTCGCTATTGCCAGGTCTTGTTATCTGCTCTTTTTTAATGTACTGACTATATAATACTTTGAAGACTAGAAAAAACGACACATCAAGTATAACATGGCCAGCATGCACGCGCATGTGCGCGCGCGCACACACACACACACACTCACTCACTCACTCTCTCTCACACACAGATAGAGACACAGAAAGCAGGCAAAGCAGATAACAACAAATCTTGGCAATAGGTAAGAGCAGGAAAATTGAAGAGACGGAATGATTCTGGATAGCAACAGACAGCAAAATACTACCTGTGCAAAGAAGCTGAGGAAACAATAACCACCTAGTTAGCTGCTGCAAGTAGACTTGGCAGATTATAGCAACACCAAGATAAAATAGCAACAATAAACAATTATTGATAAGAAAGACTAAAATGACTGAATAATGGACATCGCAATACCTGTAGACAAAGTAGAAGAGAAATAACTAGAGAACATTACAAAATACAACCTGCAAATAGAAGTAAAATGACTGTGGCAAAATAAAGCAATTCCCATACCTCTGCAACACACCTAAACATCATCAACATTGACAAAATCACCATTAGTTAATTGCAAACGGCAATGTTACTTGAAATAGCTTACATCCTGCAGTAGTCGAATAACCACATCTGCCATCACAGTTCCGTCGGAAGGACTTGATAAGTTGATAAAAATTTCAAATCCAACCTAAACATCTGACTGACTGCAATCTAACTAACAACAATTTTATATAATAATAATATATTATTATTATAAACTTTTATTCATTAAACATGAAACTCAGTCAACTGAACATATAAAAATGCATCACAAATATCACTGACTGGTTCTGATGGTTGACACTGGTGTTGCCAGCATCCTAGATATCAATCAAATACCTTCTTAAAATGTATGTTGTTCCAAGTAGCGCAATTTTTTGCAGTTCGGCTGGAAGCTGCAATTTGTTGATGTATTTTGCAAAATTCTTGGACATGGTACTGAGTGCTCCAATGACAATAGGTATCAATTGCCATATGTTTCATCTATAATTGGGTAATTTCGATGGCCAAGTTGCAATATTTCGTGAATTTTTTTCTAGTTCATTTTCTTCGACTCTGGCATCTCCTGGTACAGCGTTATCAATATACTTTGGGTTTTGATGACTGTGATATCTGGTGTGTTGTGTTTTAAATGATGATCCGTCTATATTCAGAAGTCCCAAAAGATTTGCCTACTCATTTTCGATAACTTTTTCCATTTTCTGTTCCCATGACTTTTCAGATACAGATAAGTTGTATTTTTTACATAATGCCCAGTGGATTAGTTTAGAAACTCGATCATGTCTAGCTTTGTAATCAGTTTGCGCGATTTTGCTGCACTCACATATTAAATGTGAAACAGTTTCATCTTTGTCACTGCAAAATCGACAGTTTGGATTGTTGGTGGTTTTTTGGATCTTTGCTTTCATGGTATTTGCTTGTAGTGCTTGTTCTTGAGCAGCGAGTATTAAACCTTCCGTTTCTTTCTTCATGGTTCCCATCTTAAGCCATGCCATTATTGTTGTTGTTGTGTTGTTGTTATTATATGCAACAGTACTTGTAAAAAGGATTCTCTTCATATATATCAAAAGCTCTTTGTTTCAGCAAACTATATGTATATAACTTTCTTATGTTCTTGAGACTAATTCATTAAAATATACTTTTTATGCTTATTGAATACAGAGAGACCTTGAGTTAAATCTGTCCATTACAGTGATATTGTATGTTGTGATGGCCGTAAAGCATCATTTGGTGTTCCAACTATCCAAGTACATCCACTGTCAAGTGATTGTAAACTGGATACTTGGCAATCAGTTTGCGTTTGCAACTAATTGCAGTGCCTCGAATCACCATTTGCAATGTTCTCTGTTGGCTTCTCCAGAAAGTCAAATGGGAAAGCTGTCAGGGAAGGCCACAAATCTCTCACATCTGTGCACCCATGTCTCCCCGACCTGTAATTTTTGCACATCCTCCCTGATTTGCACCTCTTGCAATGCCCTCATGCTCTCCCTGATCCATGCTGTACTTCCTTGTATATTTTATACTATTCTGTAAACATCTGTCTGGATCAGGAGCCTACCCTGTTTTGATGGATTTAACAATTTCTAATATTGCTCTTAATTATAATGGGACAGATAAATCAGCAACCTAATCTTGTGGGGGGGGGGACTTTAATCTGTTCACAAGTTTCCAGTGCAGGATCCAATTTAAAGTTGAGTACAAAAACTTTTAATTTTTTGAATTACAATAATTAAATACATCAACATGAGACTTAACTGATAGAAACACTATCATATTCTTGTTCCATTCTAGAAGCCAACAATTTACTAGGTTTCTCCTGTTCCCAATAATTCTGTTTTATATAATTTAATGAATATTCAATATCTTGTGAATATAGATGAATTTAGCAGATTTAAAGGCATTGTATCTTCCCAAAGAAGGATTTTTTGATTAAATATTCAAAGCTCCTTGACTTTCTTTTCCAAATTATTGGACTCAAATATTTTATCTTCTATGAAGCATTCCAGATAGTTGTAAAAAATAACTCAGATTATGTATTTTATTAATACTTGTGTTGTTAAGTGTGTATATATGTGTGTGTTTATATGTGTAGTTTTCATACACCAAAATACAAACAAAAGAAAGATACTCTGATAGAAATGAAAATATGATCTGTTAGTAATAAAAGTGGGTTAGTTGTAAACTAGTATACTAAACAGGCTAGTATACTAATTACAAAAAAATTATAAAAATACTGCCTATCACAGATTAATTGGAGAGGACAAGAAACATGCTTTCATTCATATGTGCTAACTGCACCACCTAGTGGCATTATTTAATTACTTTCCCATAAACAGCTTGTAAAATAACAACTAGCCTTGTGAAACACCATTTTTAAAACTTTGTTTGCATTCAAGATGTATTCGAATCTATATTCTTCTCAAAAGAATGTTAGTGACAGGATTTACAATGTGTTTTTGGAAGATTACATCAGAGTAACTAGTATTTCCTTCTCTTATTGTAGCGCAAATACTCTCCGTCAGTTAGTATTTCCTTTATTCTGGGAATGGTGATGACGTTAGTGTATGGCATTGTTATATTAGCCAGAAGGTTACAATGCTAATGTAAAGTAGTAGTTTGGCTGTTAGTTCTGTTGTGGTATATGCTCACATGCTTCCCAAGATATGCCAAGGAGGGTTAGCTAACTGCTCACCAGAAAGATGAACAACTCTTCCTGCATTTCATCCAAGGCCCCATTCCCTCCACCAGAGTTGCCTCGGAAATGGGCATCATGCTACTATGAATCAAATTAGTCTGGAAAAAAAATTAATAAATGAATCAATTTGGTAGCATTCAATACCATAATCTCCTCCATACTGACCAGCAAGCTGAAACACCTAGGCCTCAGCCCATCTCTAAATTGATGGATCTCCAACTTCCTAACCGGGAGACCACAGGTTGTAAGGAAGGGCAGGCATGTCTCATCTTCACTCACCCTCAGCACCAAAGCCCCACAGGGCTGTGTTCTGAGCCCCCTACTATACTCCCTATACATGTACGACTGCACAGCCACTACTGACTCTACCATCATCATTAAATTTGCTGACGATCCATTGTGGTAGGCCTGATCTCAGATAACGAGACAGCCTATCTAAATGAGATCAAGAACCTGGAGAGCTGGTGCCAGGAAAACAAACTCCTCCTCAATGCC
>JANHFJ010006688.1:53577-69911 GCA_032468195.1 Cerberus rynchops | reverse complement strand
ATTGTAACAGCCCTGCCTCCTCTAATTTCAACTCCTTCTGATGAAGCATAGGGAGAGGCCTTATTGGTGTGCAGTGTTACCAATTATCTGACAGAGATAGCTCGATGTATTTCGAGCTAATCAGAAATAAGAGCACGGAATTAAATCTCCCATGTGAAACTCATCATTTACATATTTATGATTCAGAAATGATAATAAGGCTAATGAGAAGCTCATGTTGAGCCTTTAAAAGTCAACTCAATCTTACAATTTTCAATAGTTAGAGCTTCCTTGTACCCAGAAGTTAGACAGGGAAAAAAGATCTTTTGATTACCATTTAGCATAATTAAGCTTTGAAAGTTATTTATAAGGGTACATGAGCATCAATGTTATCAGTGCTGAGTGGACAAGGACTGACTTAAAAGGAAAGGATAGACACGGTTATTGTTATATTTCTTTGCAAGAGTGAACTCAAATGCACAAGGGAAAAATATATCTTGTCTTTCAGTTAAAAACCTCGAAGAACTATGGTATCCCTGTCCACATTTCTGTATATGTAATAATAGGAGCTCCCATAACTGACTTGATTACATTTGGGTGAAGCACAGGACCCATCATTGCAATCAATTTGGATAACTATCATATTTGCCACTTGCAACATTGTTAAGTAAAGAACGATCCCTTCCATGTATTCTTGCGTGCCCCATTTTAAAAGTTGCTTTTCAGAATTTAGAAGGAACTGTTGATTGTGGGAAATGATCTGTTCTATATGGAAAAGGAGAAAGGGGAGGGGTCCTTAATGGGGTATACATCCCCATTATTTTAACTCTAGTCTTGGAATTTATAAATTTGATATACTGTGATGCAGTGCAACATCATATCATATGGGCAGGCAGAATTGGTGAACAGTGGGGAGTCTGTTTAATTCTTTCCGTGCCTATTAATTATGTCCAATTTAAAAGAAAAACACCAGTGTTTTCCCACCTACCAATCAGTATTATTTCCTATTTTGAAGGACATTATAATTTCCTATTGTGAAGGGTATTATAATTTAGAGCAAGTCTAAATATATTATCTTTTATTGTGAGCAATAAGGAGGTGGTTCCTTCTCCCCTCTCCCCAGTTTTTTTTTTTCACTGCTCCTAATCTGTCAGAATGGATGTGACAGCTGATGCATTTGAAGGCTCTGGGGATCAGAGGTTAGCATTTCTTGGCCCCTTTACTGCTTCCTCACTTCAAAATATGCCCTGCTAATAAAAATATGAGGTAAACCAGAGATGAAATTCAGCAGATTCTAGCAGGTTCACTAGAACCAGCAGTAAATTTTCTAAGCAGTTTGGAGAACTGGTTGTTAGAAGAAATCTTTTGTTTTTTCCCACTTAACAGGGTTAATCCTGTAAGGAAGGCAGGAAAGAAACATTCTGGTGTTGTTTCTAGCCTAATCTTTATTGCCCTGCTTACAGAAACTGCCCACCCAGTCACATGACCCCCCAGCCACGCCCACCAAGCCACGCCCACAGAACCAGTTATAAAAAATTTGAATTCCACCACTGAGATAGAGTTATCTGAAGGTAGAACATAGTTGGTGCTAGTTAGAAGTAGGATTTTCAGGATAAATGAACAGAATCTGAACCCTTCTGAAATGCCATTGACAATACAGAATCTTGAAAGGAAAATTGAGAAATATTTCCCTCTAAGTGTTGACAAGAAAGAAAATTTTAGGATAGCGAGTTCTAGCATCTGACCATAGAATAACTATATCATAGCTCTCTACTTCACTCTAGTCATGCATAAGTTATCTGTATTGTAAATGAACATTTGAAGGTAGCTGCTTCAGACCAAATCTGTGGCTCTATGAAACAGATACACTGTAAAACAATCACAAATGAATTTAGAAAATTTGTGATTGTTACAGCACTAAATAACAGTGCAAACGGGTTTCAGTTCTTCATAAATGGTTAGGATGGGGAAAGGGCGAAGGAAAAGGAATGGACACAAGAGCTGTTCCTTAGCAACTACGTACCTATCCAATTACAGGTAGATCTGGACTTACAACCTCTATCGAGCTCAAAATTTATGTTGCTGAGTGAGACATTCGTAAAGTGAGTTTTGCTCCATTTTACAGCCTTTCGTGCCACAGTTGTTAAGCGAATCACCACAGGTGTTAAGTTAGTAACACGGTTGTTAAAATGAATCTGGCTTCCCCATTGACTTTGTTTGTCAAAAAGTTACAAAAGGTGATCACAGGGACATTGCAACCTTCATAAATGCGAGCCAGTTGCCAAGTGTCTAAATTTGATCGCACGACCGTGGGCATGCTGCAATGGCCATAAGTATGAAAAATGGTCATGAATCACATTTTTCAGTGCCATTGTAACTTTGAACCATCACCCAACCATAGGAGGCAACGAGCTACTACGGAAGAGCCAGTGGCTCTGGCGGCGAATTTGGTGGCGTGTAGTGTGGCATCAGCCGAAAATTCTACCGCCGCGATAAGTTTATTAATGTCCTGATGGATGCAAGTTTCCTGCGGGTCCACTTTGGACTGAAGCTCCCGGAGCCATAGCAATGTGGCTCGGTTAAAGAAGGAGGCCAATGTGGCTGCTTTGACCACCCAGGCAGCCGCCTGGTGGCCTCTACGAAGGACTTGTTCAGATCTTCTGTCCTCTGATTTTAAAATATCATCGGAGTCGGCAATCAGGGCGCTCGATGATGCTAGTGCCATAATTGGTTCATCCACCTTTTGTGGGTCCAGAACAGTACTAAAACTGCTAGCTACATTGTAAAACTTTTTCTCTGAATTGAGCGGGGGTCGGCCTGTGCTAGGAATGTCCCACTGTTTTTGGACCAAGTCCGTAAATAGAGTGGGCGCTGGCACTTCCTCTGTTGCAGTGGTCTGAGGTGTGAAGAGGTGTTGTGCTGCTTCCTGGTTAAGTGGGAGATTTTGTGAAGCAGTGGTTGCCTGTGCTTCCTTCAGGTAGGTGATAGCCTTAGCTTTGTTCAGTAATGCCTTGAACAAGGAGGGTCGAAACAGGCCTGGAGCAGATGGAGTACTGGAAGGATCTGTCTTGTCCTCGGAAATAATGAGTTCTTCCTCACCTGAGAGCAGAGAGGCATCATCGGAGGAGGATGGTGAGTCTGGATCTATGTAGTCTGACTCCAATGATGATGTTGGAGAAGGAGGACGAGGAGCTGAGGTCTGAGATGATGTGGATGCGCCCAGAGCTGGGATAGATTTGCTGCTAGGTTGATTTTGAGATAATGCGGCCGCTATCAATTCTTTCATCTGGGCCAACAACGAAGCTTGCATAGCTGCCATCGAAGTCGGGTCTGGAATATTGGCGGTAAGAGCCGAGTCTGATGGGACCTGGGTTATGGTGTTCTCGGCTGTAGCATCCCCTGACTCTAGGGAGGTTGGCTGTACCTCTGCTGGTGTCTGGTTGGAGGGAGCCGTAGCTTCCGTTTCCCACTCTGGAGATAGAGTTGGCGTTGGAGTGGTCTCTACCCCCACGGGGGGAGACGAGGTGTGTTTCTTGGTAACTGAAGTCTGGTTTGGTTGCGAACGTTTGCTCGATTTGGCCCACTGGCGTTCTAGGGCCTGCTGCCTGCACAGCATGCGTTTCTCTTCCAAACGAGAACTCTTGAGGGGACCCTTGTCTCTGGACTTCTTTGGAGCGGAGCCAGAGAAAAGGTGTTTCCTCTTTGACGTGCACTTCCAGTGCAACCCTGGTTGAGGTGACAGGGCCCGATTAGGATCTGATTGTTCCATCCTATCTATTGAAATAAGAGAGAAGGAGCATTAATAAGAAAGAAACCATTAATGGAGCAGAATAGTCTTTACTTTTGTAAATTATTATATCATAGGGCCACTCAAAGTGTACCAGGCCTCATCTAGATTGCCGATTTTAGCTGCTAACATTAGCGTATTCTTGGCCAATGTATGGGCCACTCACGCTGCACCCTGTCAACCGCGCCTTGGTAGCGGTCACGGTGATCTCCGGATTTAGTACTTCGAAATGCAATTAATTGTGTATTTGAGACTGTTCAGTGCATGGCCTTCGCATAAGTAGGGCCTTTACATAATCATCACTGCTGCCCTTAAGGGGAACAGTCTTATGTCCGGGGACCGTGGCCTCAGTAGCGACCGCTGCCCTGGACATCTTCCCAGGTGTATGCGCAGGCAAAAAGCTAGCCAGAAAATTGCTCGCTATTCTTTGGAATTCCATACAAGGTAGTGAGTCATGAGGCGTTCAAAATGGCTGCCTCTTCAAAATGGCAGCCATTCCAAAAAAGGTGGGCAAAAATGGCTTGGTAAAATGGCCACCCTTCGAGCAATGGCTACCTGACATGCTGGGGCTGGAGTAGGGCAATCACAAGGCTCAGTGCTGAAACGTTGGGGGGGGGGCGTTTCTTATCATTCAATGCGGTCTGCTGCCTCAGAAGCGGCAGCAGACACTGCACCTGCTGCCCACCATCTCGAAAGCAATGGTGGGGGTGGCTGACCACATCGACCCTGGAGCCTATGAGATATTGAGGCCAAAGGCATGAGGCTTTAAGAAAATCGCAGTAGCCGGGCTACGGTGATGGAAAAGCTTCATGGTGTACTCAGATCAGCATACAAAAAAGGCCATTGCTGTCTCTAAAATGGCTCAGCTAACCATGCAAGGTACAAGTGATGCGCGCTATGCGTTCTTGTCTCCTGTAGCCCCAGCTGGGTAGCCTTCAGTTTAGCAATCATCATAAAAGTAAAATTATTCCCTTGGGAAGCCGTACGTGCAAATCGCGCAACACTGTTCAAGGCTCGTGTATTGGCTTGGGGGGGAGACCCCTTCCCTTGGGAAAGCGCTGTTGTAAATGGCGCGAAATGCTCCGATATGACAGCCGAAGCTGTTCTCCTGATAGAATGGCAAATTACAGATAATTGTTGTGCGTTTCAGTAGTGAAGCTATCAATCTGTTCGTCACCATCAATGATTTACTTAATGAGAGCAAAAAATTTGGCAAGGACCCTGAGAGAGTCCTTAAGCCCCCCCCCCCAACATATAGCAATGTTGCAAATAACAAGAGAGAGAGAGATGTTTCTCCCTCAGCAGTCAGTCCTGTGGCATTGGATTAGAAGCCATAAATAATTGGTTGCCTGACAAACATAAAGATTGTGATGTTGTGTCTGCTGAATTTGAAATTGGAGGTCTGAACTCTCAGAAGTCAGCTGTTCCTGAGCTGTGACTCTTAGAGGATTTAAGCAATTTGAGATCCAGGGCTTAGTTATCTGCTAAACATTGCAGGAGCTTTGCCATCTCTTAACTCACAACCACTAAATTATACACCTGGCAAAATCCCTTTAAAATCTGAAGTGATTGTTCAGGCCCCATTTCCTCCATCATTTCCATTTGCTGCATTGACACCGATTGATTTGCATCTTTGGCTATCAGGGAGGCCAATTAAGAATTGGCTGGGCCCCGAGAGAAGACTCAAGAAGAATTATATTTTGCATGAGGATCTGTTGGGCCTGTGTATCTTAAGGAGTGTCAGCATATCTAGTAAAGCCACCTCAGTAGGCCTCAGTCAATCTTACTAATGAATTTAAGCAGTGGTGGGATTCAAATAATAATTGAACAACAGGTTCTGTGGGCGTGGCTAAATGGGCATGGCTAAGTGGGCATAGTTAGGTGGTCATGTGACTGGGTGGGCATGCCAACTTGCCATCATTTCTTTGCCCTGATTACTGTTTTAAGTATAAAAAAGATATAATTGTAATTTATTACATGTAAAATAGATATAAAATGTGATTTATTTTATGCATTTAATACTTAAATAAGAATAAGAGGTATATGAAACTAGAGATAGATAGATAGACAGACAGACAGACAGATAGTATAGTATTATCCACACACCAGCAACACGCTCCTGGGATTGCTGTTGGAAGCTGCCTGGCTCTTCGTGGTTGGAAAGTAGCCAGAGAAGCAAGGCAAGAGAAAGAGGGGGTGCTGAGCGAGGCCAATAAGTAGGGGCACGGGGTCCAGCCAGTAATTTAACTAAGGGATCTCCCAAGGTGCCACGAAATCCCTGAATCCCACCACTGAATTTAAGTCACCTAATGTTAGGTCCTAAGAACCAAGAAAGACAGGTAGAGTTACTTCTAAACAGCTTATTGTTCCTCACCTATAGACAAATCTTGCCAACTCAAGCAACTACTTGCCTTAATACTGATATATCCTGAGAATAAATCTCCCCCTCCTTGAGAATATAATCTACTCTTTCTTCCAAACTATCTAATTTACTGCTCCCAGTAAAAGGCAACTGGACTTTCTTTGCTTTTCCCTTGAAGATGTTTCACTTCTCATCCAAGAAGCTTCTTGGATGTTTATGTTTATGTTTATTAAATTTATATACCACCCCCTCTCCCAAAAAGGGACTCAGGGCGGTGCACAGCAGATAAAAACACATCAAATAACAATTAAAAAACCAGTTTAAAATAATTATACAAGCTGTAAATTTAAAAATACCAATTAAAAATTTAAAAAATTAAAATTAACCAAGTTCATAAAATCTAAATTTAAATTTTAAAAATTAACCCACAGTTAAAATTGAGTAGAGAAGAAAACTGGAGAAAACCACGAAACACAAAAGCAATACTGCAAATAGCTACAGAACAACTATTGGAAAAGACAGCAAATCAATAGTAATAGGCGCAATCCCAAAACATCTGGAGCATCACTTCAATACCATTGGCATTAAAATCATCATCAATCAATTGCAAAAGGCAGCTTTAATTGGAACAACTTATACAATTATACCTTTAACATCCAGGTCCTCAGGAAGGATTCGGTAAGTGGCTAAAAATACCACATCCAGTCTAAACATTTACCTGATTGCGATGAACCATAATAATTTATTTCTCTTGTTAATTCAGTCTTGAAATATTAGGTCAAAAGTCTAAAAGTTATTCCTCGGTTATTGGTAGCAGCTGTGATGATCATTTTTGCACAATGATGATTTGCACATCAGTAGCAAATCTCCCCAGATCCTACAGGATTTGGCAATGATCATCCATGCCTTGGTTGCATTCTGACTTGTGCGTTGCACAATTCACTGCCAACACTGGAAATTGCATAAATCAGAACTAGCCAAGCTAGTACATAGAGAGTGTACAAAATTAGTATTGAACAATCGGAACTGGATAGTAGATTTTACCAGGCATGTTGATCTGTAAACCCCCAAAATACTGACTATCCAACAGACATCCCCCCCCTTTTTTTCCCTTACTTTTGAATCTGTAAGTGAGACCCTTTTAGAAGAATTTTCTTATAAGCAAGTGAGGACTATGCTGGCTGAAGAATTTCATTTGAGTCTCAATCTTTCATTGTTTAGGAAATCTGTGAATCTTTGCATTTCTTTTATCAGTCTTTTAATGATAAACATTTTGGTATTCTAATTTAATTTTCTAAAATTCCAATTGTGCTTTGGATTTTATTAACTACCTAACAAAACAAAGTAACTTTAGTTATATGAAGTAAAGTTGACTAAATAACTAAAACAAATAGATTTTGGACTTTAGGTATGCCCACAGTTTAACCACCATTCATGAATTATTGGACTTAGCTGACATTCACCATTTCAAGTTAATCTTGAAATGAGCTTAGCTTAGTTCAGAATCCCTGGCCAGCACTTAATTGTACAGAATTTTCAGTGTGCTATTGCTTGCTTCTACCTGTGGATGTCAGGGCTTATGCTAAAAAGCACAATGAAAAGTTGCATGAAAAATGTTAAGGATTGAATCAGGTCAAGGGAAAATCAAGTACGAATTGTTCGCATGGCTCAGAATCTTGGATAACCTTTATTTTGACTCAATGTTCCTAGTAGAAGCCTAAAATTGAGGCTGGGCTCCTTGGAAAAAATGTGGAATAATGTATGCTGAACAGAATAGAGAGTCTGTGTTAATATGTAGCATTGACAAGCCCATTTCTTAAGAGAGTCTGTGATTGGATTTGGAAAATAGTCAAAGTACTGACAGGAAATATAACCAAATCCTATGAGGACAGGTCTATTTTGCAATAGCGACTATTAGTCACAGTCCTGTTATAAATGTATATATTGAGTATTTGACTTTGGTTCGGAGAAAAACTTGTAGGAAAGATCACAAACAAGTTATTGCTATTGAAAATTGATTACAAATTCAAGTGTAATAAATCAATAAATTCTTCAGACTCCATGCGAGTACTAGAAATGCAACTGGCAGACTTCTTCACATTGGTTTTCAGAAAGGTTTTTCTTTCTTTGTGTGATTGGACACACAAAGAATTTGTGTTTGGTGCATATGTGCTCAATGTACGTAAAAAGAAAAGGTACATTCATCAGGAATCATAAGATACAACACTTAATAATAGTCATAGGGTACAAATAAGCAGTCAAATCATACTAGGAAACAATCATCAATAAGGATACAAGCAACAAAATTATAATCATAAGTGGGAGGAGATAGGTGATAGGAATGATGAGAAGAATAATAGTAATGCAGACTTAGTAAATAGTTCGGCAGTGTTGAGGGAATTATTTGTTTAGCAGAGTGATGGCGTTCGGGAGAAAACTGTTCTTGTGTCTAGTTGTTCTGATGTGCAGTGTTCTATAGCATCGTTTTGAGGGTAGGAGTTGAAATAGATAATTACTGTGTTCCTTGATGAAATCCCTCAAAAGGAGTTGACTAAATAATTACTTTACATGATATGTACCTTCCAACAATGAAATATATACCTATTTCTGTGTAATGAAGCATATGTCTTCAGGTTACATCAAATGAAGAAAGTGCACTTTTCCTAGAAATAATTATTACAGGTTTCTGACTAGCAAATAAATTGTGCTTTAAATCATTAAATAGAGTTTTATGATCTAATAACCTAAATCAATTTGATTTAAAAGAAGCCTACCATGACATACACTTTAAATGTTTGTGTACCGGTAGGTGCTTCTGGAAATCATGATTACATCAGAATATCCAAATACATTGATTTAAAGATTGAATGCCAGGCTGTGGAGAACTGCACCCTTTGGACTTTAGTCTACCTCTCTGGAGTACATGATCCTAATGTTTGTAAGTTTCCAAGAATATTTTTCCCCTGGAAATCTTGTTTGTTTGTTTTTATTTTATTATTATTTCTTTTTATTTTATCAAATTTTTATACTTACCCATCTCATTAAAAAACAACCCTCTGTTGAATAAAGCAACTATATGTATAAAAACAAACATAACATTTTTAATATAAGATAAAATCCATGTTAAAAGATAAATATTATTAAAGTGAATACAGAAATCCTAGGCAAAGACAGGAAAAAAAATGGCTACCTCAGCAATATATAGCCTGGAAAATTAGGCTTTGCCCATTCTAATTGAATCAACAAGGAAACCAAATGAAACATTATTTGTTGTTGAAAAATGATCTCCCCCACCCCCACTTCAAAGACATCAATTAAGCCAGATTCCTGTGGTGGATTTCTGCACTGATCAGGATGTTGACTAGATGTTTTTTTATGCTCTGTGCTTCTATGATTACATTACATATTTTCTCTTGAAAAACAAGCATCATGTCTTCATAATATCAAGGTCTGATTACTGCACAGTGTATTATTTGGAGATACTAGTGATTATTTCAATAGATTCACTTAACACCTGTCTCACGTTCCAAAGTCAGTTTCTATTTCATTTTAGGACTTGGATTAAGGTGTTGATTTTAACATACCAAAGCTTATGAAGTCTAAATAGTTCTAGAAATGGTAGAGTATAATTTTACAGTTTTACTATGCACCGGCAGGAAGTAAGAATGCAGAGGCTATAATCATTTGGAAATTTAATCATGTTTCGAGGACTGCAGAACAGGTAATCAAGGTGAAATAGAGTTAAAGGACAGGAAAAAAAATCTCTCCATCTACAGTGATTTTATTTTATTTTTTCTAGAATTTAAAAGCTTATATACCAATCCTCTTCAACCCAGTGCCTTGGATAAGATTGATATGACTGGTAGTCAAACAAACATATTGGATTGATACCGAGTCCTTCGGGAGAGGGGGCAGTATATAAATTTTGAAATTAAATTAAATTAAATTAAACATTTTATCTGGTTTTCTCTTTTCAGAACAGAGGGTTATAGACTGTAACATTATTTACAACAAAGCAGTGAAAATGAAAAAGAAATCATGTATCTAACCTGGAAACAATCTAGAACCATTTTCTTTTTCATATTTATTCACTATCATTGTCATTGCTCCAATCTGCAGTTAGTCGTGTATTCCTCTTCCCCTGCTGCCCCCTATCCTCTTGTTGCTGCTTTTTAAAATTTCTTTGGAAGAAATGTCCATCTGGGTTCAGTTCCAAGTGGGGATAAGGACACTGGAAACATGGAGCCTACTTGGAAATATGGTTTATTGGTGAACAGCTCCACATGGTTTGAGGTCCTGGGAAAAAAGGCACATGGGTGAGAGTGGGGGCTAGATTTATACCCTCCCTTGGGCTATTGTTAAGTATTTAAAGAAAGAGTGAAGTGAAGGTTTCACTCAGGTCCGTTTAGGTGGGAGAAATACTCAAATATGATTGGTTTGCAATGTGGCAATCTGGCTATAAAAAGGTTAGCCTGCCAGCACTGTTTTGCTGGGTTTCAGAGAGAGCTGTCATTGTTTGAATAAAGAGTTGAAGTCACTCCATGAGTCTCTGTGGTCTTCTTGAGCTCAGAACAGAACAGCTATGACCTTTCTTCCTGTTCCTGTGGCAAGAGCAAGTATCCTGATTGGTTGTAGGCTCCCATATGGCCATGTGGGGTCATAGGTCATGATTCAAGTTTGGTTGAAGCTTTTGGGCTTTATTTGTGCCATGTGGTGAGTTGGGTACTCCCATCATGTCCTGAGAGTGAAGATCTTTTGTGTTGTAGATAAAGCTGGCCAAGTCTTTTGTCTGAAAGCTGTTGGGGGTGGGCAGGGAGTTGAGGCTCCGAGTTTGTCTTTAGAAACATGTTTCTCCTTTAGGGAAAATATAATATTCTAACTTTTTAGTATTTCCCAGAATATTTCATTCTCCTAGGAGAGGGATGGGTGCTAACTTCCTACATTTCTCTTAAACATGTGACCCAAACAATAAATAATAATATAATGACACTAGATGACTGCTGAAATTTTACTTATTCTGTTGCCACTGAAAGCAAACAATTCTGATTTATAGAAAGACTGTTGCTCCCTAGACAAGCCATCTGGGATGGCAAAGGCAATGACAGGGGTACTCATAATTAATCAGAAAGGTTAACAAATCTTCTTGAGTAGAAGGGGAAAAAGCGTTGCAGCTCTCTCCTTAATGATCCACTAAAGATTACCAACATGGGATCAGTTGTCACTACTAATTAACAATGAATTTTTATTCCCTCTTTTGGCTTTTCTCTCATTGTTGTGAATCTCTAAAGCACCACACTGGGGTCAGACTTGCTGAAAATCATACCAAATTAGCAGATTAATTTCATGTTTATATCAGAATATGAAATAAAATCAGAAAAAATAATGATCTGCCTGGTGCAATCCTTCGGAGGCCAGAAAAATGAAAAGCGGGAAGTTTAAGTTCCAAGTGGCAGCTGTACGGCATGCATAAAGTCGTCCAGGATTTTAGCTTTGCTTGGAAAAACGTGTCTGATTATTCTGAATTTGTGTCTTTCTACAAAAGAGCTTGCTAACTAGTATAAGCCTCTTCTTCTTTGCAGCCTGCTTCTGGGAATAAAATTATAATGCTGAAACTATCTGATCTAATTTTGAATTATAAATTCATGGAAGCTGGGTTTCAGAGGGTGGCAGGTTGAACTTTACAGAATGTATGAGATTGTTCCAAATCTGTTCTATTTGTTTTCAGACCTGTAGAAAGAAATACAACTGTGCAAGTATGTTTGCATGTGTGCTTCCTGGAATGACCAAGAGTCACATAGTCATCCCAAGAGATGCCAGAACAGAAGTCTCTGTTTTACAAATGGTGGGATGCTCTCATAGCCATCCAGGCCTTTTTAAATTATTCAAACCATGATAGAAGAGACTGTGTCTTCAACTTAGGTGTCTCCCTGATGGCTGAACATCAGTTGCAGCTGAGAATTCTCAAAGTACAGTTTGTAGATCTGAAGCACATGCAGATTGGGAAAAGCTATTTCAAAGTTCTAAAATAGGTAAAACCCTTGCCTGTTCCTATCATAGGTTTTTCTTTTGAGTTATAATGGAACAACTAAAATGTATTCTGATCAGTATCTCTATTAAAATGTAACTACTCTCTTCCACCATGATTCTTGGTGAAATTCATTTTAACATTAATTCCTAAATCCCAATTTCTCTTTTACCCTATAATAATATCTAGAAAAAAAGTTAAGAGCTGAAATCTCTCATGGCAGAGATATTAGTTATATCAATCACTGACAATCATCCAGTAGAGAAGTTCAGAGCAAAAGTCAATTAAACAGCCAAAGGGAGGAGAGAAAGAAATACTAGACTTAAGCTATACTAGTCACAAAAATGCAGTTGCATCATCATGTTGACAATCCATCATGTTACAGATGACAATCTATCATTTTATTACACACAGTCCTTGAATTATAACAATTCTGGTCACCACAATATAAAAAAGATATAGAGACTCTGGAAAAAGTGTAGAGAAAAGCAACAGGAAGATTAGGGGCTGGAGGCTAAAACAAGAAATGGTTTCTGGAATTGGGTATGTCTAATCTAATTAACTGAAACTCAACATTAAGAAAACATTAAGAAAACATTAAGAAAACTAAGATCACGGCACCGGGCTCTCTCAATTCATGGCAAATAGATGGGGAAGAAATGGAAGTAGTGACAGATTTTATTTTCCTGGGCTCCAAGATTACCAGAGATGAGGTCTACAGCCAAGAATTTAAAAGATGCTTGCTCCTGGGGAGGAAAGTCATGGCAAAGCTAGACAGCATACTAAAAAGCAGACATCACCCTGCCAACAAAAGTGTGTATAGTCAAGGTTATGGTTTTCCCTGTTACAATGTATGGCTGTGAAAACTGGACCATAAGGAAGGCTGAGCACCAAAGAATTTGAACTACAGTATGATGCTGGAGAAGTCTCCTGAAAGTCCCTTGAACTGCAAGGCAATCAAACCAGTCAGTCCTAGAGGAGATAAATCCTGACTGCTTTTTAGAAGGCCAGATCCTGAAGATGAAACTCAAAATACTTTGAGTTTGAATGATTGAGGGCAAAAGAAGAATGAGACAACAGAGAATGAGGTGACTGGATGGACAGAAAAATGGACAGAGGACAGAAAGGCCTGGAGGAATGTTGTCCATGGGGTCACAATGGGTTGGACATGACTTTGCAACTAACAACAACAGTCTAATTAAAGAAGGACTAGGGGAGATATGATAGCAATATTCCAATATTTGAGGGACTTGTATGAAGATGAGGGGGCCAAAGCACCAAAAGGCAAAACAATCAACAGATGGAAAATAACCAGGGGGAGAAGCAACCTAGAACTAAGGAGAAATTTCTTATTGGTGAGAGCAAATAATCAATGGAACATATGGCCTTCAAAGGTTGTGGAGGCTTTAGAAAAGAGACTGGACAGCCATTTATCTAAAATGGTATAGGGTCTCCTAGTTGAGCAGGGGGTTGAACTAGAAGACTTCCAAGATCCCTTCCAACTCTAGTATTCTATGTTCTAGTGACTGTTCAAAGTTACAATGGCACTGAAAAAGTAACTTATGACCATTTTTCACATTTACGACCATTTCAGCATTTCCCCATGGTCATGAGATCAAAAGTTGGATGTTGACCCAGGGTCATGTGATCGCAGTTTGCCCCTTTGGGACAAGCAAAATTAATGGGGGAAGCCAGATTTACATAAACAACTGTGTTATTAATTTAGTTACTACATTGATTCACATGGCAGGAAAGGTGGTAAGATGGGGAAATATTCACTTAGCATCTATCTCATTTAGCAACAGAAATTTTGGGCTTAGTTGTAGTTGTAAATTGAGAACTATCTGTTATGTCTTCCTGCTATGCTGTTAAGATTCTTACTTTGCCTTTGTCTAAGAGTTTTAAGCTGAGCCTAGTCCATATTTGCCTAATTAAATATCTGGGAAATTCTGTTGAATCTTCCCTTGAGCCTGATGTCCATTTGACACTTGAAAGCCTTCTTAGTGAGTTGCAGATAGAAAAAAACAACAACAAAACAAAACAGGAGCTGCCTTTGGTCATTCCCTAGAAAGGCATTCAGCAAATCCCTTGTCTAATATCAGCATAACGTATCTAAGAAAATAGTGTGGCATTAGGTATTCAAAACCACATTGTTACAAAATCCAAGTTACAATACCAGCCAAACCTTTGCTCAAATTAAATTTACAAGCAACTGTATAGAAACAGAGTGAACACCCCACTCCTTTTTAGCACAGAAGGTGCTACCTAATTGGGTAATGAAACATCTGCAAGGAAACAACCAAGCCCAGAGAATACCAAGGACCTCACAGTCCACCTCTGAACCCCTATAAATATTCTATTCATCATCTATCAGATGCTGACCCTTTCATACAGCTTCCAGCCACGCCAATCATCTCCTGTCCATCTTTCTTTCTTGGAGTTCAACCTTCTTTCCATTCCCATGAAAAAGAGCCCTTTGGCCTGAGGAAACTGCCTATGTCTTAGAACATCACTTCCCGAAACACAATATAGCACATCTTTTTTTGGTTGTTGTTGTTGCCAAGAAGATTGGAAAAGCATGCACATCTCCAAATGTCAACAAACTGACCTTAGCTCTGGAGAAGACACTTTGTTCTCCAGCAATGTGTACCAATTATAATTTGTGAGCAAATTATAGCTGAAGGAAGGGTTGTGATCGTCTGGCATGATGGAAAGGAATACGGTAGCTTTTGATATAAACTGCTTACTGTAATCTCATTACACAATGAAATATAGAAAGGCTGAAAACAGAGGACTCTTAAAGACACTAGGAAAGTGTGGAAGGAGGAAGATCTTGTATTTCAGTCATAGTCCAATTAAACAATAAGAGACAGAGAGCGAGGTTTCCAGGTCAACTAACAGCAAATTCAAAATAAATTAAAAACTGCCTTTCTGTTACAGCTGAAGAACTCTTAAAATTTGTTGTTTTATCTACAGTGACAAATAATGAAGTATGCATGTGAATGGCTAGCAAATAAAATCTATCAGTTCTAAAAGACAGCTCACTGTCCTGATCTAAATGAACAACATTGCTAAAATGAACAAAGTTGATAAAATGTTGATAAAGTAACTAGGAATTCCTTTGGATAGAGGAGTTATAACGATGTATAAGTCAATCTCAATAACAGATATATAAAAATAGAATAAAAGAGCCAGAAATATCACTGCTCCTGAATTAGAGGGTCAGCTATATCTCACATTAGAAAATTTGTTTAATCTGTTTCCTAAATTGCAAAACGGTTTGCAGTAAACATGCTAATATAAATAACCAGGGGTCTTCAGAATAGAAAGTAAATCGAGCTACCTTCAAAATGTATTTCTATAAATACATTATACAGGATTTGATGTCATTCATACCTTTTATTTAGGAAATAACTTTGCCATTTAGCTCCCAGGGGAATCAGTGCTTCCAGGGAAAGCCCCTATGGCCGTGATGGCTAACCAATGGCACGGGTGCCAAAGGTGGCACACAGAGCCATCTTCCTGTGCACACAAGCTGTCAGCCAACTTACCTCCAGTTGAGCATGCACACGCAATTGTGCATGCACACAAGCATGATTGCAGAGACCCAGTTGGTCTCAGGCCTCTGTTGTGCATGTGCGTGATTGCAGCAGGAAATCCAGCTGGTCTTCGGAGCTCTCCTGCGCATGCTCATATGATTGTTCATGTGTGCGTGGGTGCCAGCGTGCAGCATGCATGCACTGCATGTGCAAAAGCTGCATGGATACGCAGATGGTGCAGTTGCACATGCAGCACATGTGGAGGAGCCACTCGCAAGTACGGATGGCACATGCAAAGCACATACTTTTCGGCACTCGATAAGTAAAAGGTTCGCCACCACTGCCCTATGGATAGAAATTAGTGCAATATTTCTCAGTTGTAATCACTTTAAGAGATGTGGAGCTCAACTCCCAGAATTCCCCATCCATTATTTTGGTTGGAGAATTCCTGGAGTTGAAATTCATGCATCTTAAAGTTGCTGAGATTGAGAAACACAATGTTAGTGAAACAAGAGTGTATATCCCTCAGTGCACATATTAAGTCTATCTTTAAATTAAAAGATAACATCCATTCCCAGGCTAAGTCTCATGGCTAGCTCAGGGCTATCCAATCGTGGACCAATCTAAGACTAGTGGACATCA
>JANHFJ010006687.1:6718-17472 GCA_032468195.1 Cerberus rynchops | reverse complement strand
TCAGAGATGGTCCATTTTTTGGGGAGTGTATCTTGCTTGGTCCCTCTTTGGGGTGGCCATCTCTGATCACCGGCTTCACCACTTTCGGAAAAGGTTAAGCCAAAGTGAGGAAGATTTACATATCTCCCCCACCCCTGGCAGTTCCCCCTCTTCACCTTCCTCTTCAGGGAAGGTTTATAGCCTCGTAAACAGATGGCTAGAGGCACTCCAGCAGTGAGCACAGATCGAAACCGCGGACAATCGCGGATTCCGACCTGTCGGAGAGGAAACCAAACAGGAAGTCGACAGATTTACATTTCTGAGTTGGCTCAGAAAGAACATTCTTTGTTGTACTTTTTTGATGACGTTTTTGATGTTAGATGTGCATTTTAAGTTGAACCTAGAAATTTGAAGGTCTCTACTATTGATATTGTGTTATCTAGTATTGTAAGAGGTGGTAATATGGGAGGGTTCCTCCTAAAATCTACCACCTTTTCTACAGTTTTGAGTGTCTTTAGTTCCAGATTGTTCCAGTCACACCACAAGGCTAGTTGTTCAATCTCCCATCTGTATGCAGATTCATCATTGTCTCGATTGAAACCAATCACTGTTTTATCATCTGCAGACTTCAGTACTTTAACAGATGGATCTTTTCAGATGCAGTCATTGGTATAGAGAGAGAAGTGGAGAGAGCAAACAGCTTTGGGGGGGCTGTGTTAATTGTACAGGTATCTGATGTGATTCTGCTTAGCTTCACCTGCTGCTTTCTATCTGTTAAGAAGCTTATGATACACATACAAGTGTGTTCTGGTACAGCTAGCTGGTTTAGTTTAGTTAGAAGAATGTCTGGAATGATGGTAGTGAATACTGAGCTGAAGTCTACAAAGAGGACTCTTGCATAGGTCTTTGGAGATTCAAGATGTTCTAGGATGTAGTGCAGAGCAATATTAACAGCATCATCTGTCGATCTACTTGCTCAGTATGAAAATTGCAAAGGGTCTAACAGCGGATCTGTGATGGTTTTCAGGTGGGACAGCTGATCGTTTGCATTTTCCTAATATTTAGCCAAAATTTATCTCCCAACTGGTTTCATGCATTCTGTTCTATGAAGCAATAGAGAGTGGAATAAAATTACACATACACATGGTGTGATACTTTTTCATTTATTTGAAAATTGTCATTAAGGTTTTCCTTAATATTTCATTTTCTAGGACAAACATTGATACCCTCTTTAAAGGCATTTTAGTTTGTCTTATCTTCCTTAAAATATATAGGAAAAATTGTTTAATTATGGATTGTCCCAGAAATTTGGTACTGTTTGAAATGTTCATTTTATTATCTCAATTGGAGATAAACAGATCTTGAACAAGTCTTTAAATAAGAGCCAGTAGTGTACTGCAGCTGCCCAAAAAGCCAACTTAGGCGGCATTAACAGAGGGATAGAATCAAGATCACATGAATTGCTAATAGCACTTTATAATGCCTTGGTAAGACCCACTTGAAATATCGCATCCAGTTTGGGTCATTGTGATATAAAAAAGGTGTTGAGGCTTTACAAAGAGTGCAAAAATGATTAAGCAATTGGAGATTAAAACATATAAAGAACAGTTGCAGGGATTCCGTATATCTAGTTTAATGAAAAGAAGGACTGGGGTGACATGATAGCAGTGTTCCTAAGTCTAAAGGGCTGCCATAAAGAAGAGGAGCTCAACCTATTTTCCAAAGCACCTGAAGGCAGGACAAGGAGCAATGGATAAAAACTAATCAAGGAAAGAAACAACCTAGAAGAAATTTCCTGACAGTTAAAACTATTAATCATTAGAACAAATTGTGTGCAGAAGTTGTGCTGCTCCAACATTGGAGATTTTAAAGAAGAGATTGGACAACCATTTTTTTGAAATGATAAAAGGTTTCCTGCTTGAGTAAGGAGTTGGACTAGAAGACCTCCAAAGTCCCTTCTAACTCTGTTGTTTTGAATAGGAAGAAACAATCCAGAGCCAACAGTGGAAATATTCTCATCCCATGGGGAGCCAAACAGCCAGAGCCATTCAGTTTTGGCACAACTGAGCTGAAGTCTATTCCTTCTCATCCAGATCTAAGCAGTTTCTAGATACTAGATACAGTGACAGATTCACCTACACATCTGGGGATTGTACAGGTAGGTAACTTCAGAATATTAATGATAAGAAATACTGAAATGATTAATGGCTTTATCAATGATTTCATATGGATGTTGAACAAGAGAACCGAAAGCATTGAACCCCAAGATTTCCTAAATATAAAATATTTCTATTGGGAATGCCTGAAAAGCACTGGTTGACTAAATTGTGTACATGATATTAATGCATACTGTAATTATTTAAAAAAATTATTCAATAACCTGCTGTAGCACTTAAAATGATGAAATTATATTGGGCTCTTCTTGAGGTGGTTTTGGATTTGCACTTTTGTTCACACAAGGATAGAGGCAATTGGTTTTCATTCTCTGTAGCAGGGGTCCTCAACCCTGATCCATGGACCTCCATTGATCTGCGGCATGCCAGAAACTGGGCCATGCAAACAAGCAAAATCCCATCTGTTGGATGCAGGCAGCACATAAAATCTGCCCCTTCCAGTCCAGAAAAACCTCTCTCCCTGAAACTCGTCCCTGGTGCTCAAAAGCTTGGGAGCCATTGCTCTATAGCAGCATGTTTCTGAAGTTCCACCAGTAAGGTACACTTTTCAGCTAATTCAGTTAAAAAAATGAATAGTGAGTAAGATTATACTCTCCACTGTGTGGTTATAAAATCAGTGGATATCATCTGGTAAATAATAGATATTGGTATAGCATTATACTTTAAAATACAAATCTGTGCATTAATGGAAATACTAACAAAATATTAGCAGTTCCTCAAGAAGCTTGACAGGCATGCTTTAAAAACCTGATAAAATTGGTTTTAACTACTCATCTCAACATAATAGCTCTGATACGCTCAACCATATCCATTAGCTCTGTCCACAAATGGAAAGAAATCTCCACAAAACCAGAAAAAATCACCGAATTTTCAAATTACCTTAAGATTACTGGGTTGATTTATCTATTCTCATTTCACAGGGGTGTCAAACTCAAGGGCTGGGGACCAGATCTGGGCCACGGGTACTTAGATCTGGCCAGTGGGGCTGCCCTGTGCCAGTGAAAACAGCCCTCCTGAGCTCCATTTTTGACTGTGACTGCCTCCTGCAACCCTCTGCCAGTGAAAACAGGAGCCCATTTTCACCGGCACAGCACTTGGGCCACCACAGGCACCTCCAACACGAATGATGTTGAGCTGGCCACACCCACCCTTGCCCCCCCACAAATACACACATAAGGTCAAACACAACTCTGATGCAGCATTCAATCAAAGCAAGTTTGACACCCCTGCTCTAACATGTGATTACTGTAGCTACCTTTTCCAACCAATATTCACCAAATATCATCATATCTGCTTTGAAGCTAAGATTTTGTGTTGTAGTGAACACTTTTATGAAGATGACTTTTCTTTTTTTTTCTTTTTTCTTTCTTTCTTTTTCTTTTTGCTTGTTAGACTCTTACATAGACTTCTGGGCAAAATCACATAAATACTTAAAGAATATTACCATGTTTTTTGGGGGGTAAAAATCAGCTATAATGAAGCTCATTAAGGAAGCACACGGCAGTAATTAAGATTTTGAACTTACTAGAGAGAAAAAAACTAGCAATTCTTAAATATGTATGTGGAGTACTGAAAGACTTAGTAGGTGTCATTTTTCACACAGATTAAAATGTGAGCTTTTGCAAATATGGGTGCAAAATGAATTAGTGATGATACTTTTAAATTCTATGAGACTGAGTTTTCAGCACAAAATGGAAAAAAGCCAGAGTAAAATGTACAGAAGCAAGTACATTGAGAGTGAAAATCTCTATTGTTTTACTCATGCTAGACACAGGAGTTCCTGAGAATTCAATTATATTGAAGCACATATTTCATAGAACTGCTGCAGAAAAGAATTCTCAAGCCAAATAACCAAATAGACTTTTAATAGCTATTGTCTGATATAATCTTCTGTTCTTCTAGAACAGATACCCTAATTTGTATCCTACTGTCTGTACCTGTGTGTCTGTTTTAGCTACTGTATGCAATGAACATTTTTGCCACATCTTTAGTGCACAGTGTAGATAGGAATAATGAATATGTGGCCTTCAAATATTTCTAGTTTTTAACTTTTATTATCTGTGGATGGTTAAAGGTCCAAGCAGATGAGAATGGTAATCCAATATCTGGAAAGCCATTGAACTGAGATGTCCTTCACACTCAAAAGACATGATAATCCTGAATGTCACTCTGTTCTTATCAAAAAAAGACCTTAAGCATAGACAGAAAAGAGTGAAAATAGTAAGACTAAATGTTACAACCAGGTTTTAAAAACTTGGAGAAATGAAAATATTTTCTTTGGATATTAAGAAGATATTAAAGTAAATGACAGGTGAATTGCTTTGAGGATTCTGATCTGTAGCCATCATTCTGTTAATTCACTTGATGGAAGTGGTACATTGTAAAAATTATCTGAAGCACATTAAGTAGAGAAGGTTGATTTTAAAATATTTTAAATGAAGTAAATTTATCAGATGTTAAAAATCCAGTCAATTCTTTTTCAATCTCTTTACTAAGTTTTACTTAATGCACTTTTTGGCTTGTATTTAAGTAAATATTTAAGAAAGAAAGAATTGTTTCAGCATACTGGTTGTGACTTGTTTTTCATTGAGGAGAAATAGTGTTTAATGGGTTGTCATTAATTATGCGCTTGGACTCAAAATAATTCAGCATCAGACGATTATGGCTGATAATTCTATTACAGCAGAGCTATTACATATAATATACTAAACCCATTGCAGCAGAGCTATTATATAATATTAAACTATTCCTCCTTTGGAGCTTATAATATACAGTATATATTATAGGAAAAAAGTACTGAGACATTTTTTAAGAAGATCTCCTTGTACGTATGGAAATGAAATAAAATAAATGGAACAGATATCACATTCTTCATGATTCTCAAAAGCCAAATATTAAAAGTACATGCATATACCTCCCCTGGGGAAGTGCCGACACACTCCAGACGAAGCATGAAGAACCTTTTAATTGCATCGTCACAATAAATCCACCTTCCCCAAAGTTTCATTTTATTGTTTTTTATCGCTTATTTGTCTTCATTGTGATGTTTGGATTTTTAGAGAAGGTGTTCACATTAAGATTATACTTAAGAGATGCATGATGGCAAACACTCGGGAACCCTGCTATAGTTGTACAACCCACCATCTCCATATGGTTGGTGTAGCGTAATTAGGAACTCCTTATTATAAGGAAAGTCTGTATATCTGTTGCTGCATGTGTATAAATCCCAGGGGTATGTATGTCTGGAATAGGACTCATGTTTGAGTTTCATTTCTCCTTTTACAAAATAGATAATTATGCACTCATTGTCAGGGTTCCACATAGCATCCACAATTTAATCAAAACTCCAAAGAAACATAAATCCTTAGAATGAGAATTTATGGAAGACATTGTATTGGTAGGTCTGGAGAAAACCCGAATCTGAAAAGCCCATTTTTCTCCACCCACCTAAAGTGAAAGTTCCTCCCCCACAGTCCATCACATTCAACCTCTACTCCAATCCACTCCAGGTGGCATCCAAAGTTCATCTTCCCATGCCTCCCGCCAGGTACGAGCAACAGTGTCCTTGCTTTTGGTGAGAAAGAATGTAAAAAGATAGAAGTCCCCAAACTAGCTGCTATCTAACTTCAACTTCCCAATGTTCCATCTCACAAATGTGGCAAGACTAAAAGATCTACTGTAATACGTGTAGAATAAAAGAATAATAAAAATCCACACATATAATCCTTTTAGTCGTGACACTCAGGTTTTTATACATTTGTTATATAATGATCCATAGTAAGTGAATGTAGGCCATTAGCCCATACTGAAATTTCCAGATGCCATTCCTTAGGTATTTTTGCATATATAAAAATATTTTCAACAACATACAAATTGTGATACGCATGATGTCAGTAATTGGATCTATCTATCTATAGAAATTATGCATTGCTACCATTAAAAGGCCAGAACTTAGGCAGATAATGCACATTATAGTGTGCTGCCAGAGTTGGATTGCTACTTTTGGAGACTATATAGACTTACATCAAATCCAGCAAAACAGTCCTACTTTATTTTAACTATAGCAAAGTATCTAAAAGTAGCATTCTGATATATGCATTATTTAACTTCCAAGCAATCTTCTGTTAATTTGTTTATTCAATTTGTTGCTCACTTCTTCTGTCATTAATTAATTGCTCTCTGTCTACTAACCTCCTTGGTGGCCATTGTCCTGCCAGTTATCTGAGGACAGACAAGATTGGAGATACTTTTACAATGAATAGCATTCAGGAGAAGTAAGTAATTCATAGATTTTGCTCTGTTTTGGGGCAAAAGTCACATATTACACATCTATAAAATATTACACAGTTTAATTAAAGAATTTGAAGACAGCAGAAATTGTTGGAATAGCAACGTTGCTGGAATAGTTAAGAAAATATTAAACTTTATGGGCTGAAAACCATAAAGATAAGTGAAACTATTTGACAGTATTATTCCCTAATAAAGCTACTTTAAGGTCAAAGGATGCACAGTAAAAAAAAATATTGCCCAGCTAACCCTCAGTGAAGCAAGAGTTTAGCTATTTAAAGGTATGCCCAGAATTGAAAGAGACCAATGGGAAATGGTTAAAAAAACCCTGAGAATTGAAAATGTAATTTCTCCAATGCCTTATATCACAAAGTGTGACGATATAGCCTAAAACTTGCGAAGTTTATAAAGTTACAGTCTCTTTTGTGCTAAATTCCAAGCTGGATTATATTTCAAAACCCCAAGATGTAGTCTCTGTTTCTGGAAAACAAATATGAACTTCTTAATAGTCATTTAATATCTGGACTGAAAAAAAATCATATATCTACCAGATGACAGTAAAGAGTTTGATTTTTTTAATTTGCTGACACCTTGTACTGATTGTATATATTTATTCAAATAATTTTGTCTCTAGTGATAGAATTGGGATCAATTACAAATTAGATTTTAAAAAATCAAAGTTTACCTATAAGATATAAAAGTTCTTCTTTTATATCTTATAATCTTAAAATGGTCTTCTATTGCATAATTCAGTCCCAATTTAAGTGGAATAAGGCAACAGCTGCAAAAGGCTTATATAAACAAGATTAGGTTCATATTATTTGCCTCTTTGTGCATAGTTTTCTGCCAACTACTCACTACAAATAGGTTGTGAAAATGTAAAAACTGTAGATGTTTTGACCAGAGATTTTCCAATTAAAAAGTATTACTAAATCCTATTTTTTCCATCTCTGACTTACTTTACTAATGCCTAATATTAGAGTCCATCATAATAAATCAGTTACATATACATCACTATTTTCATTTTATTTTGGAAAGAAACTGTGAGCTTTTGTATGATTTTCATTTTTTAAAACAAAATTTTATTTCTTACAAAATCAAACCTTTAGGAGGACATGAATCTGAATTCAAATATTAAGGGAGTCTGTTTTCAACCTATTTTAAATTGCTTAACAAAAATTAACTAAATTCTGTTTGAAGGTTTTTAAAAATAATCTCTTTCCCACATGTTCCCTACCAAATTGTGCTGTCTCAAACATATATAAATATGTTTTTGATAAAAACAAAATGAGTGAACAGCGCGAAAAAAGTAATCTGACTTGGTAAGGACTTGTAGGGAAAAGAAATTAGTATTTAATTGCAAAACAAATATATGAAGCAAGTGGATGAATTAAAGGGAAGGAAAGATTGAGAAATTCATAGGTGGGTGATTGATCCAGAATCAATAAGATTCTGAAAAGAACAGAAGTGAGGTGTTTAAAGGAAAAAAGGCACTCTGAAGCAGTGTTCAGTGTGAATATGTTCAGAGCAAGGTAATTTGCAAGGACAGAAAGGTCTGGAGAGGTATTGTGAATGACACTGGTGTAAATCTGTTTTATATATTCTTCTCTTTTTCTTATCTCACACCTTTCATTTATTTGTTTTAATATTTCTTATTCCTTTTGCTGAGGAGTACATAATGTTGTTCCCACAAAAAGGGAATATTTATGTATGCATGGGACACAAATTTCAACTGAGAGCCAGAGAAAATATATACTGGTGTTCTTTTCCTAATTATGCGATTAAATTCTAAAAAGAAAGATTCAAAACAAATGCATTTTAGTATGTTGAAGGGCACTGCATCTGAATACATCAGATGGAAACTCTGCTTTGTAGAAAACAAATAAAAAATTAGAAGAGTGTTAATTAATTTTGGAGTGACCATGAGCTGTTAAATGAACACAGGTGGTATTCCTCAGGGGAGCCGTTTGTAATAGACTTTAAATTAGTAAGAGGGAAGCATCAGCTTTAAATACTTTTGAAATCTCACAAGTGTGAAAGACTTCATACATCATAACTAAAATAATGGGAGGTGATTAATAATTGTCCTTTCCCTAAATGAGTTGCCAGATGCATTGACTCTCAGGTTTAAAAATAAGATTAATCCAGAAAAATCTGACTATCCCAAAATCATTTATCCATGATTAACCCATGAATACCCAGATATTACTTTAGAGGAAATGTTTAGGCCTCCCCATCCCCAAAATCACAATTATCCACCAATATATATCTAAATGTATTGCCAATTTTGTAACTGTCCAGACTATTATACATTTATGAACAAATACTATGGATAGTAAGGTGGACGACCTTTTGGTTCACTCACATAAAAGTACATGGACAAAGAGCTACTTCAGATAAACTGATAATTGTACAATAAATAGAAAAAATGGTAAAGAAAAAGCCTGAATACAAGACATAGTGAGAAGAAAAGTGAGAATTCTTTGGTCACCTCTTAATTCTTTATTTATAAGTAGCAACAATTTCAAATTTTAATTCCAAATTAATATTCAATTAAATTGGTTTTTTTCTACTGATAATTAAAAAATTTAAAAAAAAAATTAATTTAATTCTCAAAATTTTAAATTTTTTTTAAATTTTAACTTTTACATTTGGGCCATCGATTTAATTTTTTAATCACATGTAACGTTTCTATCTGTTCTGTTTTAAATGGCTGTACACTGCCCCGAGTCCCTTGGGAGGGGGGTGGTATAAAAATTCTTGAAAATAAATAAATAACATAACATAACATAACATAACATAACATAACATAACATAACATAACATAACATAACATAACATAAGCATGAGAGAAAGGGTCTTACAGTATACAGGTCTTTTTTGCATCATTGCAGTCATTAAACTTTATCATGGTGATGCAAAGAACATTGATTTGCTACCAACTGTTATAGAAAGGCTACCATTTTACCCAAATAAATAACACATTATGCTTTCAGTGTTATTTAGAATAAGAGACTTGTTAAGGATACTCAGATACTAATTTTAGAGCTTTTTAGAATGCTGTTTTTTAAATTTTATCATGATAATACTAATAATTGGACAATCCATACAATTCAGTCAACCTTTCAGAGATATTTCCATACCTAAACAGAGAAACAGAATGAATGGGGCAGGAAAGAAAGCAGTGGGGCCAGGAGCTATTTCCAACTACTGTCAGCATGATCACAGCTGACCTCCCTACAGCAGCTGATGGAGGAATCAATCTACCGCCCTACAGCAGCTGATGGGGGCATCAATCTACTTGACTGCCCACAGCTGAAGAAGGGGCTGGTCTACCTGGACACCAGAGGGCTATGGTCGAATGGTTTACTGAACCTCCAGTTGGCAGTGTGACAGTGCAGCAGCATTGAAACAACTACACATTTCCTAAATTTCCACCCCATATTTGACAATATCAAAAGCTGGTTAGAAATCAGGGGTCACAGTCTCCTCCTCCTCCTTCTGCTCTTTTATATGTTTACAGCTAGAAGGAAGGTACTTTAATTAAGCACAGAGCTTCTCATTATCTGTGGGACAGTGAGTCTTATTTTAGCCCGTAGACAAAAAAGAGCCCATGTGCCACTGGCACGAAGTAGAAGGCACCAGCCTGAGGATGGCGAGTGGGACTTCACCAAAATGTTGCAAAGATACTCTCAAACTTACATGGGAAAAGACCCGAACACACTTAGACCTCCATACCTGTACCCGTGAAAATCTACAAAAACATATATATATGTTTATATATACAAAAACATATATACACACATACACACACACATATACACACACAAGTTCATAACTTCAAAAACCAACAAAATGCATTAAGCCTGGGATGAAAGTTTCATTGTAGATAGCATGTTGAAATAGAACCAGAAAATGTTATTTTTCAGGCAAAATTTAAATAAAGGCTATTGAAATTCTTTGAAAAGGTTATTACAATATTTATATTTGGCATTTCTTTCCCTGGTGCTACTTTATTTCCTAGGGGTGTGAATGAACAATAGAAAACAAAATTGAAATAGCATTCTGATCTGCGTTTAAAGGAATAGAATAGAAAGAATGGAATGAGGAACTGGAGCTTGCTATGGGGCATCCTAAGAGGGTGATTAAACTGCAGGTTTTTTTCTTTTTGTTTGATTGTTTTACTGTTTGATTGTTTGATTGTTATGTTATATAGTTACTGGTTTTATTGCTATTGTGAATTGTCCAGAGTTGTTTAAGATGGGGGCCATACAAATCAGGAAGGCAGGGAGGGAGGGAGAACGAGAGAGCGAG